>LQRL01015278.1:2728-17878 GCA_001703475.1 Hydroides elegans | reverse complement strand
TTATTCCTCACTGTATCTTAAATTATCAAATATGAAATACTTTCTTTCAAAATTGTAGGTAAAATCGAAGCCGGACACGATGACCTGAAAGAGCAACTGATTGAAATGAACTCTAGCCTTCTTAGATTCAATGGTAAGCCCATCTCTAACTAAATAAAATTCCATTTCATCTTTAACGTAATGGTTAATGCATGTATGCATATTTAATGACGGGGATGGCAAAAAGAAAAGCAATGCAAAAATACACAGACAGAGCGTGTAAATAAGGTTAAAATGGAATGAATCACATTGATTACACTCTAGATAAGGATTTTTATTTTAATACGTGTATTTGATATATTTGATTATAGCTAAAATGCATATATAGTTATTTCACACCTAGATACCTATTTTTAACATACATCATCATGGTGTATATTCGTATTTGTTATTTATTCTATAATTATAATAAATTATTTCATCCAAAAATGTTGCGTAACATATAGATGCCGGACATGACGACTTCAAGGAGCAACTGGTGAAAATGAACTCTAGTCTTCACAGATCTAATGGTAAGCTTTCGTCTAACTTAATATAAGTCCACTTAATCTTATTTTCAACGTACTTGTTAACACCTGTATGCATTTTATATGATGATGGCAAAAAGAAGAGCAATGCAAAAATACACAGACAGAGCGTGCAAATAAGGGTTTCGGGAAGAATGAATCACACTCATTACACTCTAGATAAGGATTTTTTAATTTAATACGAGTATTTGATAGATTTGGTTATTGCTGAAATGCAAATTTAAACTTTTATATCTATATACTTATTATGACATATATTATCACAGTGTAAATTCCTATTAAATATTTATTCTATAACTATAATAAATAATTTCATCCAAAAATGTTGTGTAACATATAGATGCCGGACATGACGACCTCAAAGAGCAACTGGTGGAAATGAACTCTAGTTTTCACAGATCTAATGGTAAACTCTTGTCTAAATACATGTTATTTAATTAAATAATTAGTTAACTTTATGCTTTAGATGAGTGTTTTTACTAAGGGATATTGCAAATCCTTTGTTATGGATGGATACAGAGGGAAAGTGCAAATCCTTTAAAGTATAGAAATATAACATAAATGTATCTCATTGATAAAATATTTTACGAAGAAGGAAGGGTTTCTCATGCAACACATATATTTTATGTTGTTGATTATTATCAATGACCATTCAGATTATTTGTAAAACAGATAATTAACATTCATTTTCAAGTAAGAAAGTTTAATTTGAATATATCAAGTATCTCATATTATTTGCTATTTTTTTACAAAACGTAGAACATATCAAGGATGACATCAACCAGCAACTGATAGCAATAAACATTAGCATCCAACGATACAATGGTAAATGTTTGTCTAACACAACAAGATTTCATTTAATCGTATATTCAACGTTTTACAAAAGCGCTATTCTTAGGGGTTTGACTATATTTTCTGTATACTTTGTATATTCTGTTTATTTTCATTAAGTTATAGTGTGAAACTAATAAAAAAAGACAAAAATAAAAATCATACATTTAAGTTAGTATAGAAAGTAGGAAAATAATCTCATTGAAGGAGCATCTCTGCAAAGTATATAACGTGTGTTTGATGTTTTTTTGCATTAATGTCTATAAAGATACTGTATAATCAACCCTATCATTTATATGATTTATCATTGCAAGAAATCTTCTTTAGTAAATATTGAGTAACTAAGAAATATGTTTTGCAAACATCATTGTAGATCATAATGATGCCGGGCACGATGATCTCAATGATCAGCTGATGAAAATGAATTCTAGCCTTCAAATGTGCAATGGTAAGCTTCTTTAAGCATATATTTTGTATTAACTTTAAGCATTATTTTTGTTGTAACTTTAACGTCAAATTGGTGTAAATTAATGTATATTTCTACATGTCAATTCCAATTCCAAAGCTATAAAGGGGACATAAAAACGGAAAGGGCAATTCAATTTCAGGTTAAACGAGTATAGCTATAGAATCACATTGATAGATTATAACTATACTTTGTTAAATATACTCTAAAATACTTTATCAAATATAATTTGTTTATTAGGTACGTACCATTACATATATGATAATGTAAACATATTTATTTGAATACTTTGTAAGATATACCGATAACTCACATTTATTATCAAATTAAGAATAATAACTTTGCCATATGTTGAGTAACTCTTAACATTTCCTTGCAAAAGAAATCAGAGAACATATCGATGTCGGACATAATGACCTAAAAGATCAACTAATGGAAATGAGCTCTAGCCTTTACAGATCCAATGGTAAGCTTATGTCTAACCAAATTTACCTCAAGTCATTATATTTCGGTCAAAGAGACATATTATATCGATGATAACAAAGACGACCTTGGTCAGTATACATAATAGGATAAATAAAGAAAGTAATGACCTTAAAATCAATTTTGGAAATAAATGCGACTTAGTTTAGATTGAGCGGTTATTTCATTTGTTATTAAACAGCATTTATATTTTGCGTATTCATTTAATGTTAATTCATTTGTTATTTTATAATATCAAATATAACTATATCACCAGAACAACCTTAGTATAAGATATTTTGTTATAATTTTGATTTTATATCTTATCATTTTATTAAATAAACAAAGAACAACAATTCGAAAAAGTACTTGATGTACTCGATGAGCACACCGAACGCCAAGCAGGTACGTCATTGCGTTGTACATAAAATATATTACATCGATAATTTATATTGTTGAATTTGCTATCAGAATATGAACACAACAATATTGGCTATGCTGAATAATATATCAACAGTTTTAATTTCCAAATTCCAAAGGGCATTGTGTTTTTTATCAAACTAGTTCAATATCAAATATGATTGATGGCCTTTTTATTGATGATTGATGATCGAGTAAAGTAATCATATATTTTTGATACCTGATATATTTACTAATTAATCATTAGTTAACTTATCAACCAAACATCTGAAAGTCATGCTCGGACTGCTAATGTAAACATTTATTTCCTTAGATGCTTCAGCAAATATTACCGTCGAACATGCTGACCTTATGGATCGATTAGAAGAAATGAATGTCAGTTTGCATAGAGGAAACGGTAAGTTTGTGTTTCTATATCATTTTAATGTACATAAAACTTAATGAATGAGCATAATATGTTACAATCGAATTGAAATACATTCGAGCTTAAAGACAGAAACATACATAGGCCTACAGTGTAAATACTTCAAAAGAGGTCCATAAACCTTGGAATTTATTGCGAGACTGAAGGAACCTGATAGATAAGTTCAAACTCTGCTGCAAGAGTGCAAAATGAATCTAGGTGTATTGAACTCTTATGAAGAATTTCCTTTATTACATAATTAATATAATAACGTTTTATAGAAGATGGAGAAAGGAGGTGCATCATCGCACTAGCTCCGAGGCTAATGCTTTCGAACCGCGTGATGTTCCTCTTTTTTCACTTTTGATTTACATGAGAACGGAATGTTGTTGCATAAAAATATACATTAGGTTCCATTAGATGTGTTTTATCCTTTTGTGTTTATTCAATCATTAATTTGATTCATATAACAGTTGAAAAATAACAATTATTTTAAATGTGCATTTTTGAGAGACCGATAGCCTGTCGTCAAGATCAATCCATCGCCAGCGCAGGCATGTGTTTAAATCATTGTAATTTATTCGAATCATATCTCTTTACTATAATAACTATACATTCTAGCTAAAATATAATGTTTATAATAATTTGATTCTTATTTAAAGCAACATAACCTTTTAAAAACTATATAGATGCCGTTGCTCGATCGGGGGTTCTTTGGTACCCGAATCGAGCGTTCTCCTCATTGTGCCAACGCGGCCCCTTTGGCTTATGCCAAAAGAACTATCGTTTTAAACAAACATAATCATAGCGTATACTCCATTCGATTCAAAGGTTGATATACTAATCAATTACAATCAATCAAACGCTATGTTATCAACTTCGCTTACTTTAAGATGAAAACATAAAAAGAATAACAAGTTGAGCATAGTATATCCTTCATGTTGGAAATCCGAAAACGAGTTGACGGTTCCGTACAGCGTTCAATGGGACTCTATCATGTTTTATATATGTCACTCCAAGCATGCTATAAATTTGTATTTGATCCATAAGCATTTATAACATGACCTTGATATTATATACAGAGGGACTCCATTATGCTGTTGATTTGCTTGATAAGTTCAACCACTATGCAGGTACATTATACACTTGGTTTAAAAATAGGTATAAGAAAGGAACGCCTTAGACATATATCAATTCAATCTCCAACAATAGGGGTCAAAATACATGTTTATTTATAATTTCGTGTTCGCTTTCATGGCTAGATTCAAATTGAAACATTTATACAAAAGGTATGTTAAGGTGTGTTTGTGACATTAGTGTCGAGCGTACAAAAGCTCACAAAAAATTGAAATTAACTAAACAGTTTCAAAATAAGTACTTATGATGTCAGTAAAGAATTTTACATTGAATTTAGTAGCTGATAAATGATTGTGTTTGTGTTCAAAAGAGAGTTGTGATTTCGACGATGGCACTCTATGCAACAGTCGCTGCGCGCAATCCGTCACTGACGACGCAAACTGGATGTTCAATAACGGAAGTACAGGTTCATCTAATACAGGTCCCAGTAGTGATCACACATCGGGATACGGTAAATAATGTTTATTATGATATAACAATTGATTTTCGCACGGCGTCATACACATCTGATAATCATACAACAGATATTGATCGAAACGATTACCATGAAATGCTCTATGTTGATGTGAATTCATGTCACAAAAGATGATTCTATGCATAAAAAGATTATTCTTTGCAAAAAGTTAGATATTTGAAATTTTGAAATTTGAAAACAGATAAAGTATAAATTTTTAAATATCTTAAGAACTCAAATCGCAAATCTAAGTCATTATTAAAGCTGAATAAGTTCAATGGTTAATTACGTTGGGCTATTGTCACTTTCATTCTATTGGCGGAATGTATCGTTGGCAATTTTGCAATATATTCGTATTACTCATAACAATGCGTGAACACGTTCCTATCATAAATGTCATGGCCATTTTACATGAACAAATAATAAAATCGTATAAACACATGTCACCATTTAAAAAATATCATTGAGATAATAAATGGTTATCATATTCAGCTTCTTGATATACATGTTTTGATAATACTTTTTTTAATCGTACGTGTCATGTTTCAGGACGCTATCTCTACCTTGAAGCAAGTCCTCTCTCACATGGAAATAAAGCAGAACTTAACTGTGCTGTAGCGTCTCTCACACGCTGTGTTCGATTCTACTATCATTCTTATGGAAGTAGCACTGGAAGTTTGACAATTCGTCAGCGCAATCTAGTTTATGATCTTCAGACCGATCTACTAGTGTTTCAAAATGTAAATCGTAAGTATTCCTTAAAATGTTTATCGGTTAACGTGTGTTTTGTAAACTCCTCATTAAATCACATTTATACGGACAATGTTAAAATGAATTTTGATTTAAACTCACGTCTCATTTAGGTATCATCAAATAAAAGTCATATTTTTTTGGTAGAAAATCAATGGCAGCTAGCTGAGGCTACAATCAGTGACTGGGCGACTGTGATCGATTTCATAGCAACAAGAGGATCAGATTATTACGGTGACATTGCAATAGATGACATTACGTTTGATTCTAAGCCTTGCGCATAAATCACACGTGCTGAAGGTGATAATGATTGCGTAGTTGTAAATTGTATTAATGAACGTTAGTTTTTATAAGCCAAGCGTTAGAGATCAGACCCAATATACAAAATCGATATGTTTATATTTAGCATTATGTGCTTGATTTATTCTTTTAGATTCAAAATATTTGATAATGCTCAGATAACTGCAAAGCTATGTAAATGAGTCTAATAATGTCTTCAGCTGATTCAGCACAAGTTTTGTTTCTAGAGTCATACTTGCACTTTTATTACTATTTGATAAAATCAAAGGCTTGTCATTAAACTGATTTGCCTATACTCATCAGTGTGATATTTAAAGTATAACGCAGTGTGGTGTAAACCATTTTATAATATAGAAACATTTGACGTTTTCATTATTCATTATGCAAAAAAGAAAGGCCAATAAGAGTGATTTATATTGAACGAATTCGTTGGTTTGATTTCTGCATAATTGCTCAACAAATATTTTGTTACAAAATATCATTAAATACTATTAATATGACTTTTTGTTGTTGTGAGAAAAACGATAGCAGTTTGTGTTTTACGGCGTTTTAAAACATATACCTTTGTGAGCTTGAAAAACATTCTTGCAATCAAAATACGAGGTTTAGTCATAAATAGACTAAAGAGATATATAATAAAATTCACTTGTAAATAAATTTGGAAAAGCATAAAGTGTCTAAATATAAATTAACAGTTCTTAACAGTCGAAATATCAAACATCAAATCAACATATTGCCTTTTTGTGACTTATTACGCAGGTGGTATTTTGTCAGATAAAAAAAAACAAATCCTTTTTTTAAATGTCAGACATATGAATGAACGGCCGTGGAACCTTTTTTGACAAAACGCAGCTTGTTTTTTTTTCAGAAATTCATAGAATTTAAGTAAAAAATAAAATAAAATGAAACTGCCTGCTGGCTTTTCTAAATATGGCATATCAAGCACAAAAAGGTGTTGCTATTTTTTTAAAGATAGATGACATTATTCCGCCCATTATAAACTAGAATCTGGAAAGAAACACCTTTTGCGAAAAATTCAAATTGGGCTTCTAGTATATGTGACAGGTTTTCAATTACGTTTCAATGAAATATAGCTAAACACAACTTGTATCTGTTGTATCTTTGGAATAATTACAAACTATAAAATTATTGGAGAAAGTGTTCCTCAAAGTCTTGTGGCTAGAGGGCCATTTTTGTAGAGTAATATATACATGTAGATCATTTTCGCAATGGAAACGTCCTTATCAAGTAGGTTTTCATCCTGACGACCGCGAAACAATTAGGACGCCATTAAAATTTTAAAATGAGACCCTGCGATGTCATAAAATGACGTAAATATTACGATTTTTTCATGACGTGACACATTTACACGTCCAGAGTACGTTAATATTCAGACGTTGTGAGGACGTACTATTCATGTCATTCTAATGACGTTGCTATTTTGACGTGCCCCTTGACGTGCCAATGTGACGTTGAAAAGACCACGTGGATAAGTCGGGACGTAATCTGACGTTATAAGGACTTCATTAAAAGACGAACTTACCGAAAACATGTATTGTTTAAGAGCATTGCGAATACCCTTCCAAAAATGGATTTATTTTTTTTTTACCACTTATAGTAGGAAATGTTTAGATTTCCAAAAGGAATAGGATAGTCCAGATGAATATCTAATATATTCCTGCAAATGTATATATATGTTATTTATGAATAAAATAATTTTGATATTAAGATAAAAATGTGCGTGTAATAAAGATTACGTCCGTTAAAAAGACCTCCTTAAATCGTCCCATCACGGATGGGACGTTTAGGACGTCGTATCTATAGTCTTTGTGGACGTGTTTTACGTACGTCCTTTGCATATGAGATATGGACGGCGATGCAACGTCGAAAAATTACGTCCGGCAAACTTTCATACAGGCCCAGTATAGGAATGAAAAAAAGACGTCATATAAAGAGGTCGAGCAGATAAGAATGTGGCTTTGCCGAGTGGGATTAGTATAAATGTGTTAACAAATCTCCCAGCTAGAAAGCATTCTTTCATATCAGATATATCATGAGGTGCTCTTTGTAAACTGACATTTGAAACCATGAGAATATTGAAATTGCATCCTGAACGGTCAACAGTTGTGTTTCAACTATAATAATACCGCCATATTTTTTTTCAAAAGAGTGTAGAGTGTCGTTTTTAAATTGTTGTTTTAGATGATTCTAATTCCAAAATCGTTGCTGTCAGGAAAATGTTTGATGTATTGTCATGATAAACATGGCAAAAATACATTATGAAATATGCACCTTTTAGCTATGTTTGATTCGATTTTGATTTATAGCTTATCAACGGGACGTTGAGTTTCCAGTTACAACGTTTATGGACTCTATGTCATAAAGATATTTAAGTTATAAATGAATATATTAATTTGTTAAGGAAGAAAACTTAAAATTAAACAAAAAAAATTAAACTTGAATTAAGGTATCTTGAAGTAACAAATATTCGGCTCGGGGCCGCAGGCCCCGTGCCTTTATACAACTCACATGCCCAATCCTATTACTGCTAAAATTTACTTCTGGTTGAGCGTGGGTAATTACCACATGGTGATTATGTAGTGTTTTGCATTAAATTCCACGCTTATGTTTTTATCAAATATATGCAAGATGTGGATATATTAACAATCACATTTGATTATTTTTACACAAATGCGTTGTTTTAGCCACATTCTCAAGTCATAAAGTATTCGTTAAATATGTTGCGTCAATATTATTTTGATACACTTTTTAATTCTATGAATTGGGCGATAAAAGATAAGCTCTACTTCGAAATCTTGATAGATGTCATGTGAGGATCAAACATATTTCAAAACTTTAGTTATAGTAATAAAATCACCAACAACGAAACAAAAACAGAGAAAAACGCATTAAAAGTGATAAAATCGTACTTTTAAGAAGTCGAATAGAATTTGCTTGGCTACAACAATCGACGTTAATTTACATTGCGCAAAATAATTGTTACGTCATACATAAAACAAGTGACAATTAACGTTTTAAATAGCAGGTGCTTAGACAATCCGATACAAACAAAGATACAAAATAAAATAAAGATTTAAATGCTAAAATAAACTATATGTTATAGTGCTAACCTAATTGGTAAGGTTATTATATAAAAGAGGTGTTCAGTTTAATTTTGTACACTTTAAATGTGCTGTGTAACCAAAACAAGGTATGATACCATAACATCCTTATGACAATAATATGCGTGGGCCTTTATAGTTTTATTATAACTAAGCGGTTTCGATAATCAACAATGCCAATACATAAAATTGATGAAAAACCTGAGGCTACTATTTTGTGGCTTTTGAAATCTGGATCTGGTGTAACACAGATCCAGAGACAATTCAATAGAGATAATTTTGATGTCACTCGAATGACTATTACTTATGTAATCAACGAACACAGAAAAGAAAAAAATGCAATTTTAAAAGAAAAAACACGTTGTTAATAGGAGATATTCCAAGGCTATTCCCGATGTGGTCAAGAAGATTCGGATTATGATCTTAAAAACAAATTCAGTCAATAAGTGCGATATTGTGAATAAATTAAGATTGAGTATAGTAACTATTAATCATGTTATCAAACATACCCTCATATGTCAAGTTTCGAAAAAACCGAATGTTCATCACCTTACTCAAGCCAAGGTTGGAAAACGACGGAAAAAGATTCTAGAGGCTGTACACGATACTCAACGTAGAAACTGGACAAAATATGTAACAACTTACATGGCCATGTTTTATCTAAGTCGGAGTTATGGAAAAAGGTGAGTTTATTATGTTTGAGAGTGTCAACAACCATAGCTATTATAAAGTAAACGAAACGCGACGCATTTACTCCTGGAATCTTGGTTTGAACTGGAGTGAGTGCTCACGGGAAAACTACTCTTGCGATTATTGATTAGAAGGTGTAGGTGAACGTGGATACCTATATTCAAAAAGTGTCGGGCCTTTTGTGAGAAATGGTGTACCGCGTTTGGTTCCAGGAGAATTGAAAAGCAGCATGGTGTTCCACCAAGACAGCGCATCTTATCATACGTCAATATGGACGATCCAGTATCTCGACGAAGCCGATATAAATTATGTTACATCGGAATAGTGGAGACCCAAGTTACCTGATACCACCCCTATGGATTATAGCTTTTATGGAATCTTGACAAGAGAGCTACAGAAGAAATCCATACGGACCCTAGATAATCTTAAGCATATCCTCAGAATGGCCTGGAACGACCCAACTAAGAATATAATTGATAGGGCTCGTCACAGTTGGCCGAAACGCTGTATACTTATATATCATTTACATCGATTTTGCATCAAACATCTGTTAAAATTTCAAGGTTGTAAGCTGTATAGTTTTTATTTTATTACAGAAATAAAAGTGTACAAAATTAAACGGAACACCTCTTGTATAAACGAAAATACAAACGTTTTTACCAGCATTATCTAGCATCATTTTAAGTTTTTATTATTGTGTTATATTTTGAATTATTGCTTATTATGTTTCGGTTTCAAATACACAATAACAGCTTCAATAAGATATCAACCATGTACATTTTGTCTATTTATAAATACACGTCTAAAGATAAAATATAATGAATGATAGATGACGAACAAGAGTATTAATAAGAAATATATATTATTGTGGTTTGAATAGAAACAAATATGCATAGTTTTTAATGACTTCAGCTACGTGTATCATTTTTGGTGGTAAGTACATATTTTGCAGGCATTAAAAAATGGAATGCTATCTTGAAATCGTGGAATGAACTATTTAAATTAATTTGTATAAATCCCGGGCCAACTTGCGGTAGTACATTTCTAGTCTACTACGGTAAACGAAAACATAACATTAACAAACGATGTAAAGATTTCAGATACTGTATATAAACTTAAATTGCACTATTCTCGGTTGAAATGCTATAGTATACAATAAGACCAATAATGGACGATAAGTGATATACTGCTTCAAAATGGATAATAACAAGAAATACGAAAACATTATAGCATTTACATCGCGACGAGGCATCGATGATCCAGATAAAAATTACGAAAAACCCATTAAAACTAGCGAGATCGACCAAAATGAATGCGAATATTTGGATGCAAATAAGATGGATGGTTGTAATGAGGATGAGATCTGTGTAATGCCCGAGGATGTAGAATGTGATGGTAAAACGGAGAATAAATATATAGATATAATTGATGCGCCTCCGCGGTTAACACGCCATATCAGCACTGATAATGGTAATTAATTTCAAATTTGATTGTCTCTTTTCAATTAATTTGTTATAATACAATTATAAAAAGCTTATAAAGCTGTTGGGAAATTTATTTTTGTCAGATGAACATTGATATCTATAAACTGGTCACTCATTTGCTTGTTACAAAATTTCAGCCGTTTTTTAGCTCGTTTATGTCGATTCCATCCTGCTGTGTACATGGAAGACTCTACACAATATATTCTTTCTATTTTCTGGCTTTGCCAACAATTTGGCTGCATGGTTTTGCAAGTAAAACATGGTGTCTCCCCTGGGCTATAAATAACTTTGGTCGAATATTCCCTAAGCCATTATTTTTATTTTTGTCACCTGAAACTTTAGGAACATCCTATGGGGAAGTCATAAACATTATCAATAGCATGTATATATGCATACCAATGCAGCACCTAAAAATGATTTTCATAGGAAAATGAAGATGTATCGGAGAATTGTCAGGTCCCCATAAAATAAACTATATTAAAATAAATCATAATTTTCTTCAGTTTAAACCTTGATAATATATATAACAGATAATAACAAATGATATATGTAACATATTTGCAAGAAAAATATTCAAGTTTGACATTTTACAGGAAGAAGCACCACATGCACTAAATGCAAAATCATTATTTTTCTGAGTGTCGGAATATGCCTACTGCTTATTATCTCTGGAATAGTTTTAGCGGTTTTGAAAACACAACCCAGTAAATCGGCCAGTAAATATAAAACTTCTATACTCACCCAAACAAGAAAGTATAATATGACTTTAGAGGGTCATATCTCTAGTTCTACTGAATGAATCCTAATGAAATTTCAGAAATATATAATTCAAAGCATTATTAATGGCCTTGACATTTTACAAGTCCATTAAAAATAAAACAATAACGTAGCAGTACTTTAACTTTTGATGGTATCAAAAATCCCGTGCTAAAACCAGACAGAAACATTTCACGTGGTCAATTTCGAGTGTATCGACCTCCAACAGCCAATATTTCGTGAATACGTCGGTCGTGGCACCAACATAACCGATCGGTTGGTGATTGCCTATGGTAAGGATGTCACTCTTCGATAAGAACCAGTGCAGTTTTTTGGGGAATGTTGTCCGGACCATGTGCGACGGTCTAGGTGGTTCCAAGAGTGCTCTATCGGGTTATTGACCGTAAAAAAGCTGACCAGGGTAGCATCTCAATGTTGGTATCAATAAGATTGCGTACACAAACATCCGCGACACGAGGGCGTGTTTTTTTCACGTATGAGGGTAACGCAACATATACGTGCCAACTTGGGTGTTGAATATTGTATTGTTAAAGGTATCGGCAGCAATTTTCCCTTCGATAAACGCGAGTTTAGATCGCCAGCCATACAATATTGCATCCTTGATCATTACCAAACTGCCGCTGTTTCGATCCACTTGCCGAAAACATGATCGCGAAGATCGTTGGCCAGTGCCCCGGTAAACGCGATAAAACCCGCCTGCGTGAAAGACTTTGCACTGCGACTCGTCGGTTAACGCCTCTCATGACCAATTGCGTCGCATTCTCTCATCACAGCCATTCGCCGTGTCCAAATACACAGGGTTTTGACTTCGGAGGCGGTTATAGACTCGTTCGATAGCCGAAAAATAAGACCACATTACATGTTCGCAGAGGCGATTGATGACTGTTTGACTGAAAAAATATGGATTATGCGTCTCGATGACGGTCAATAGCGCTGCGCAAAGTTGCTCTCGGAGGCGCTGCAGGCGAAGCCTTCGATGTTGACGCGCGATCGTTACGCTTAGACAGCTACTGCTCGGTCTGTCCAATGATGTCCCAGTTGGTTGGAATCGCGTTTTGAGACAATACGTCCCAGCGAATGTGCACTAAAATGGTCTGGCGACCTCTTTCTTGGAACCCCCAGCAGCCAGCATACCAATAGCTTGTCCTCTTTCTTCTTTAAATAGGCGTGGCGTGAATATTTTTGATGTTATAGAAAAAAAGTGAATTGATCAAATGATCAACTTTTGTTAGGAAACACAACCATGTGGAAAAAAATTGCGCAAAGCTACACGGTCTATATGTTTTGATTACAAACATGGTTTCACACCTTAATTTTTCACACCCCCAAAAATAATCAATCAATATTGAAACTGTTGCTACTTGTTGTGACAAATAATTAGTTCTACCGATGCTGAAAATTTGAGCACAAGTTATTGAGAAATTTATTTATATACTATCTTGTTTGGGTGAGTATATATCGAAATATATTCCTTTTTTTATGAAATCATAGACTCTCATTTATAGGAACCATCAAGACCGAGCGACGGAACGGCAGTCCCCCCCCACCCGTCATCTCGTCTTGTGTGATTATGTTTGTTGCTTGTACTCCTGGTTGCATATTTACTGGATCCGCGTCTGATATGTTCTGATCGATTAGCATTATATTTCACTATGGTATCGCATTGAAAATAGGTCAACTGGGAACAAAAACAGAAACATGTTTTTCAAATGGCAGTCATGAGAAAATCCTTTTGAAAATACATATGTTCCACATTTGAAATTGCTCAGCATTCTGCTTGGCATCAATGCACGTAAATGACACCAATATTAGTGCATCCGATAATTTAGACACAGCTGCATTTGTTTATTTAGCATACTTTAAACCGTCAAAATACAGCAAGTAATTATCTGTGGAATTGGTTTGAAAAAAAAAGATTAAGATTTTGTAACGGCGATAAAATGTCATCAAAATATAATTTTATTCATCATTTTCTTCTTAAATGTGTATCCTCAATAAGATTTATATATAGTTTGTCGCCGTTTTGTTTTTCAACTTCAGGTCACATTGTTAGTTCCTGTAGAACTGTTCAGTTGATCAGCAATAAGTTTTCAGACGGCAACTATTGTATTTCTCTAGCTCCAAGAACCGAGGTTTTTTATTTCAATATATGTTTTATTGACAATTTTTACACCCAATTCAATCATTGGCACTTTTATAGAAAATACATTTTTATTACATGTTTGACGCGTTATGCAGGGCGATATGACCCGGTCAATATCACTTTTGATATAACCCGGTAATGACGGCCCTGAAATATATATATATTGATATGGAACCTTCAGGTATTATTCAAATTGTATTTATAGCAAAGATTTTGTTTTTGATATTTTACAATTGGCATATGGACTCTTCTGGTAAAAATAAATGATTCATGGCAAATCGTGAAACAGCCAATTGCAAATGTTAACTTAAAGTCGAAACTAGTATTACAAAAATAAAAATATTATTTTCATAATTTAACTATAGGAAACTAGAGGCTCTTGGATATATTGTCTTGGCATGAACGAGACGAACCCCAAAGAGTATGTTACTTTGCCGCGAAGGCCAGAGGAAAATTTGTCATGGACATCTAACGAAGCTCATGCTAATTGTAGAACTGGCAAGATAGCTTATGAGAAAATTAGAAGTGAGTATATATATTAATCGTTACATTAGAAAAGATTATAAAGACTTGTGTTTCTTTTTAACTATCGGATTAATCTATGATGTTGTTTATCCTGAGTTAACTCTCGTTATGACGCGGGTACGAGAGTAGTGTATAACAAGCTATGATATCCTAAGACGAATTTTATGATCATCATCTAAGGCTTGGCAATGGTTTTTTTTTGAAGACAGGATTAGTGTCGGGGGTCCTTTTGAAAATCAATGGGGGTTGAGACATGGGGTTGAATAGGGAATTAGGGGGTTTAGGGATTAGCTATTATTGTTCCTGCTCAAGGGTGATGGTAAAAACAATGGAGCCATATATTCAAGCGTATCTTAACCCTGCTCAAATTCCGTTAAGACTATTTTTTTCTCACCTTATGATTGAGCTGGCATTTTTTGAAAAAAAAAACAACAAAAGAGTCGGATTGTTTTCACATCCCAATGCATCTCAATATCGATGCGCTTCATATAAAAGCTGGATAGAAATAATGGTAAGTATTTTATATTCTATTTCAAACTAACGGGTGTTCCATGTTGAATGTTTTTTTCCTAAAATGTATACAACACCAACCGGAACAAAACGTCCTAATGAAACAACTA
>LQRL01015268.1:5272-26716 GCA_001703475.1 Hydroides elegans | reverse complement strand
ATATATTGAATATCAATCTGTATTTCATCAGGCACACTGTTGGTGTTTTTCATTGATTCAATTAATAAAGGATAAGATGACACTTGTTTTAAATATTAAATCCAACAAACTGTCTACCAATCAAAACGAGTATAAATTTGATACTGCAAGCCTCAGAAATGTTGATGTCACATTGTTGTTTTATATATTGCAAATGTCTGTTGTCATCATGTTGAACAAACCGACATTTGGCCAACATATAAATATTATTTATATGCTAATTAGTAAAACTGATATAATCAATAAGCTGACATACCATTGGGTCATAATTGCCGTCAACTCATTCGGATGATGAACTGACGCTTGAGGCAAAATAGCTGAGGCACCATTTAACGAGGACATCGAAGACAAATATCGCATCCAATCATCCCTAGGGAAATTATTGTGAACATAAATAAGAAATGTAGTCTTTAAAATGTAATTGTTTTTAATTAGGGATTATGATGTGTAACTTGTTATTTCATTCTAGGAAACAATAAAAAATGTGTCTAATTATATAAGGTGCTGATTATCATTTATGTATATTTATTAGATAATTACATCCAAAGATGTATCATTTTAGCCAAATATGAAAGAAAAACTAGAAAAAAAGTAGTGTTTGACATAATACTTATCCAACAGATATTCACTATCATAAGATGATTGTAATAAAATCAACTACATTAGAACTAAATTAACATATTATATATATATTTCTTCAAAATAAATATGATCAACATATTTTACATATGCTTCTTCAAAATAAATATTATCAAAAACATTCACCAAAATACACCAAATAGTCATTTTGTTCATAATCTGTTCTTTATAAATAGAGTTTTATCACCAATAACCGTTAATCAATTTAAATTGGTGTTTTGTATTCCATGTAAAAGCATGGATAAATACCATTACCCAGAGATATCCCGGGAAATTACTCATCGAATCAGCCAACTATTTACACCACTGACGTTAAAAGATATATAGGTATATTTATGTCTAGGTGCCGACCACAAATCGCTGGCTTCATATTGGTTACCATCCACTAACTTACCCATCCGAGTCAGCAGTTGACTGCGGGTGTATGGATCCTTCCGAATAATATCTGCATCAACAAACACATTTATTGAATTACCATTGTTTGATTAATGATATGTTATGTGTAATGATATTAGCTTATTATTATTAATGATATGATGTGTAATGATATTAGCTTATTTTACATCCATTGTGCGTGTTTTGGACTATAAAACATAAATGTCAAATATGATGATAGTTAAGTTATATTGCATCGCCCAATATATAGTCTATGCTATTTGTTCACATTGATACGTTACTTTACAGTGTCAAAAATGAGGTTAGCAGACGCTACCGCCATTTATTCTAGAGTCGCTGATATAACATCAACTTATATAATTGATATAATCAGTAGTAACAATACTTTACAGTTCAAATATCATATGTTGTTGATGTATTTAATCGACAGTGAGCTATTTTAAAAATTTACTATGTAAACACACTGTATCGTTTATCCATACTAAGTAATTTTTATCTATTGACACTTAATCAATGTTCATATGATTTACAAGTCAAAGCTAGTTCCTAATTCACGTAAAAATGCTAATTAACGTCATTGTACATACCTTTTCCCTGTATCATTTTCCTTAAAATGTGTCGGTTTAGTCTGCACTTCCATAAAAAATAAAGCAGTCATAAAAACCGCGACGGCAAAAAAGTTACAATTCATCTCGTTGAATTTCAATTATTTCACTAAACAGATAAGTGAATACCAGAATATGACAACAAAATTGATGCACAATGTAGTTGTGTTCTTCATTCTTATAGGTGTTCATGAATAGTGAGGAAGGAAGATTGTAGGTTGGCCATGTGTTTGAACTGCTGTCTATCCTATTTATTCACATTAGTGCGTTACTTTACAGTGTCAAAAAGAGGGTTGAAAGGCAGAAGATGATGATGAGGCGCATATTTGGTGTAATTAGAAAATATTGCTGAAAGGTAAAATAAGTTAAAGATAAATGTTAAGGGTAAAAATTCATTGCCCACTCCCTTTGTTTTGCCTGTTCAAACATATATAGGTTTTGACTTTTGTTAATTGAAATTCGTGTGGTAATTTGGTATCGATGAATCAAATGTCGATTGATTTTGGGTCAAAAGTTAGAGTTAATCTCACAATGAAGATTGCCTGTTCAAACATATATCTGATTTTGACCTCTGGTGTGGGTTTATCTTTTATCGAATTGCTGATTGATTTGGGGTCAAAAGTTGGAATTATTATCGCATATTCCTGCAGCCATTTGACTTATTGGTGGGTGTATGTTCCATTTAGCAAGTGATTGTATTTATATTTAACAATGGTGATGGAACTAATGTAGCAAGCAAGCTATGATTGGGCATGCGTTGGGCATGGGCACGAGTTATGTTGTCAACAATATTAATTCACTTTAAAATACACATATACTACTATTAATCTTTATCAGCATTTTAATTCATGTACACCAGTAAATACACACATAACAGTACATTCACACATGTTTTTTTATGAAAATGTGTAGGTTTATATATTTAGCTGTCCAATTATGTATATTTACCCTACCTTTAACCTACATGTACTATTCAGTAAACCATAAAGGATATTAACAGGAAAATCGTCTCGGAGCACAATTCAATATATATATATATATATATTATATCACACACAAGGTGAAAATTATATATGTTTGAATACCATACTTTACATCATGATTCGCAATTATTGGGCCAATAATTGCGAATCATGATGTAAAGTATGGTATTCAAACATATATAATTTTTACCTCGTGTGTGAGCTAAAACCCATCTTTTACAATAACTGGCTAACAATCTACTCAATCACAATTTAAGATTATAACAAATTAAATAAGAAATAAAGCATATGTTTAAATAAAACTAGTTTATCACCTCAGCATATATCCTGATCAAATAACAAACGACAAACTACCCACGCTTTGCGTATCAATGGTGTATACAATTCAACAACACGTTGCTATACGTTTTCAAGCTATTGATGAATAGAACGATTTAGATATTTGCTTCATGAAAATAACGATTTGTTTTTGCTTTCAACTTTTAAGTGTTTTGTTGTTAATATCAATGTACATTCTAATTGTTTAAAAATGTAATAATTGGTATAGGAGGCGGCATCAAATACTTGATTCATTTTTGTTAAATATTAGTTCAATGTTATAATAGTTCTCAACGTGATATTGAGAATTTGATCGTAAGCATTTATCGACTTTAACAAAGTTTCTGAACAAGCGTATTTAAACCTACATATTACTTAAACTATAAGTCAAGATCGGCCAAGATTTCAAATAAAAGGCTTATTTATTAAACCTGAATAAGTGATGATCTATAAAACGTTCCAAGCCACCTATTAACGTATCATGATGGTTTGCTGAGAAGGAACTGACAAGCGAACATCATAAAGCATATGGACATTCCATTGATGATTTGTTATTAGATTCTGATGCCGATTCTGGTCAAGTTTATGCTTAGATTGGTTGCGTTTATTATCTAGGTCTTTTATTTTTACGCCATCGCAATTTTTTTATTACGACTTTATTCTCAGATAATTCATAATTAGGTTAAAAATGCGGTTTAATGGCTCAATGAACTTGTTACTGACCTACGTACAGTTAAGCGCAAATATAAGTTCATGCGAATAGTAAAGTTTCTTATGGTTAAAGTTAGATTATATATGATAGAAATACAAAATAGTATACCATTTTCGCAGTAGACTTTTCTATCCAGACCTTTATACCACGGGGGGTTCATACGTATAAACGTCGCCTCTTGGATATGGCGCCGAAAGGTTTTTGTAAGGTGGGCCTTTATATAAAATGTTTAAGACGTCATTTTACATATGTTTGTCATTTGAATATTCCTTTAAGTCCATGTTTCCGATTACAATGGATGTTTGATTCTTTCTATTTGCTGATTATCACGTAGCTTAGACGTTGCCCGTTTCGTGCTAGACATGATAACAATGTTTTACAATTAAGTATTACTTTTTAGCCATATAAACTCTATTGCGATGGGATTTAGAAATTGAATGCGTCGATACATTGTATCAAGTGATGATGCATGTTTAACAACCTATTGAAAAATATAATGCATTCCTTTGCACGTCATTTCATTACGTGTACGTAACTCTATATCAGTCTTTAATAGAAAGTGCACAATCGGAAGTACCATTACATTACAGGAAAGTGATGTTATTACGACTAATTATGTTTATCTTATATTTTTCTAACTACATTATGTTTATTGTACATGTATCTGCTTCGGTGAATTAATGAAAAATGCCTAATGATCGAACCTAAAAGGAGATTTAGAAGAAAATATTATTTGAATGTTTAAATAGCATTACATTTGTTAACGCTTACATATTGAAGTCAGAGTAAAATATTGAAGTCAGAGCAATTATTCATTTTCTATATTATTTTGAATATGATTTGAAATCTAGGTTTGATTTATTTAAAGACAAATGATTGCATTTTCTCATATCATATTTATTTGCTTGGAAATGTGTATGAATGCGTGAAGGTGAATAACTTTGTAATTACTTCTTTGAAAACGATTCGACTCTAGAGAAAAACGTAAGGATTTTATCAAATAGATAAGAGTTCATAAGAAATTGAATGTATGTATATCGAATTTCAGTTACACCTTTACTTACATTAATAGTATAACATATTTATTTAATGCGCTTATTTATTCAACCTATTATAAACTACTACAGCCATTTTCAGTTATTTCATGTAGAATTTAGAGGGTAATGTCGAATTGACATTCACTATATTTTCATAATGAAATTGATATATTTTAATTATGATATGTATCATTAGTCAATGGTAGGATGACTGTCTTTCATCTTTCCTTGTTCTATTTGGCATTTGGTTTAAATAAAATATGTGTACTAATATCCATATTTATTTCAGACCATTGACAGTACCGTTTGCATGTATACATGTATATCAAATCAAACCCTACATGTCGCCTTTGTTCTAAATATATAAATGAAAATATTATGGAGGCAGATAATAGTAGAAATTCAAATAATATCATCTATGTATTTGTTATATTAAAGTTTAACCCGATCAAAGTGCATCCATTCAATGTTAGGTAACACTCTGCTTTTCAGATAGGTAATATTATGCGCTTGTTCAATGCGCCTTCTCTCTTATATGAAATGCTACATGGCGCGGTGTCGATAAATGCAGCGCAAAATGAGTTGATCTTTTTGTTACTGTTATCATAATTTATATGTTTTACGCAGATTATTCGTATTGATTTGAACGTTTGATCAGGAATCATTAAACCATAGACCAATGCTTTAAATATTATATATTTTTTCATTTTTACCCATTCAATACTATGATTGAATTAGATCTGATTATGAAGGTTATTATAGGCGCTTGTAAAATATTCCTTCTGTCGTGTTTAAAATGCTATGTTGATGGTATACATATGCAGCACAACATGATTAGCTCTTTTTGCAACTTTTGTCATAATTGCCATGTTTTACGCATTTGTTTCTTTTTTATTTGAACGTTAGTTTAGAAATCTATCAACCATCTACCAATGCTTAAATTATTTTTATTCATATTCATCGTTTCTGGTTGAAGGATTTGTGTATTTTCTTTTGTAAAGATCATACAAATAAGAACACCAAAAATGAAATCCACTTACAGGAATACTTTTTAGAATGAACTCTCAACAATTTTAGCTAAGTCAATATTTCATATACATACTTACAAAGTTTTGAAGGGTGCATATATATCATGGTTTCTTTCCTTTAATATCAAATAGCTATTTTTGGTGATATCTTTATTTAGATAAACGACTTTTTTTAGAAGTGGGTCACTTTATGCACCTTTTTCCACTTTAAGGGTGTTTTTAACAAGATAGAATATAAATAAAATAATGAAATTTGGTCCTAATATAGGTGTATATCCTATTCATGTTAGGGCAAATTTAGAAATATGAAGCACGACTATATAATGGTAAAAACTCACACTTAAAATTTTGACATGGCGCTGGGGTCACTTTTGAAAAGTGGGCCACTTCGGTTTCAGTAGAGTACACTTGTTTTTACCATATAAAATACGTTATTTTGGCAATAAATAGTGATGCTTTTGAAAATAAACTACTCAAACATAAATGGAATATGTTTTTAATTTGAAATTTTACTTAATATCATAAGATGCTCAAGCGAATGGTACTCTTATTATATATGGATTCATATGTGTAACGTTGCGCTTTTTGACTTAATATTGTTTTTATTTTGTGTGCAGGCAGCTTGATACATAGCTTTTCGTACATGAAAATAATAATATAGTCATAGGCGCAAACCATAGCACCAAAACCATATTCTATATATTTGAAGGATTTAAAGCCAACATTGCTTAAATTCTAGCGAACAACTAAGTTCTCTTAATTTATCATGTGGTATGAATACAAGTTAATGAAAGAAAGTGTTGAAAACTGGAAATACTGTTTAAAGAATCGGCAAGAAAATTAAGATATTCATCTACCAAAAACGTTTGAAATAAATACAGGCAGGAATGGGTTATCAGTAGAATTCGCAACATGTTAGTTTAAATGGTGTGGTTTGGACGTAAGACTAACAGAGTTGTATCACTCAAATCTATTAGATAAAATAAATGTTTGTTTAAAGATAAGTGATATCATAAAATTAGTACATATGTACATGCTTATTTGACATCCCTGTCATTTCATTCGGTAACAGCGACTTCTTTTGTAGACTTTTATTTTGACAATGTTTTTTACTAAACACGTTTTCATAGAGCATAAATAATATCAAAATAGTTTACTGTGCGACGCGTTAATAACGAATGTTTGATATAATAAACCAATGAATTATAGGTTGAAATGTAACAAGCCTAAAAGAAACAGTATATTTTTTTATAATGCATTTTTGTATGAGTAGAAATGATGCATTTAAAAGAGTTATATAGATATTTGTCTTCGATAATTTATATGTAATACACTTAATTCACATTACATATTTTCGTCTACGTAGCTAAGATATTATATGCAACTTTACTCCGTACGCAAATTCTTTATATCTTTTTTCATGCAAAAACAATTGTTTAATATCAATAAAGCGCGATTTTTTAAGAATGCAAAAGTTCGAATAGTCCATTCCTAAGTCAAATTGATTCATAGGTAACATCCTCTTAATTTGAAGTGGTTAATTCAATTTGAATTCGCAAACATGCATAATTCGATTTCCGCAGCTTCTATCATTCCACCGACCATTCCAGCGAGCCCAACGATCCGAATTTCTTATTTCCAAGCACCTTTCGACTGCATGACTCGGTTGTCCTCTATACCAATCTGACCACGTGATTCTTCGACCCGATGTAGTCCATCTCCATTGGTTGGCACTGACTTGTTCTCCTCCAATCCATAAAGCAGTGTCCTTTTCTAAATATGATAAACGTTCATTATATAAAATGTCCGTTTTAACAATTCATTTAATATAACATATCTTCATTCGGTCACTGTATATTACTCAATAATTTTACGTTTCATCCATAGGCTATCTAAACTAATACAGTTATATTTTTTTAGTTGTATTACCGTTGACAAACGATTTGAGGACATCATTCACTTCCGCATTCGTCACTTCCGCCAGTCGACCTCCGAGTGACACACAAAGGTCACGTGATTCTGGCCAGCTTAATCTTACTGGAATTACTGCAAAACAAGCGCCATTGGACCTTGATCGACAAGGAACTGCAAGGAATTGATTCAAAACATAAAAACACGATTTATAAATTAGTTTGGCTAATTGAAACGAATTCGGTATTGTTTTCTTAGTTAAATATATATATTACAGCGAATATCATGACAACAGATTGGCGGTAACATATAAATCGTCAAAACAGAAACATTAAGTTTTTTCATAATTGAGACGCATGATATATGAATATATATGCCATAACATGACTGCCTACCAATGATTTGCCATTCTCCATTTGACTCTGTTGCTATTTCATTTACACCACCGTCGTCTAAGGACATTAGCTCACAGTAGATATGCTGTCCATCTTGATCCCTGTAGTTGGCTATATCACAAGTTTCATCCTCCTTGCACATGATTGCGCAATGTGTTTTAGATCCAACGCGAAAGATCTCATGCATATTCGCAACGGTACGCATATTAGGAATGATATGGTAATATCTGCTCTTCAAGCCCATTATGAATGGGATTACCAAAACTATCAAGAGTAAATTTAAATAAAATGTCAGAAACATGCTGCCATAAAGTTGACTAATGATCAACTTAAATTCATATGTAATTTCAATAAATCCTCTACACAGCACGTCAAATTAATAAACTGGTTTCTTGAGCTTTCAGAATGAAAATAGTCTGTTTTGATATACGGCATTCATTCCGATCAATTGTTTTGTGTATTTAGCTATGTTTAAAAATGCAAGGCATAACAATGCATTTTCTAGCAACGCATAATGTGAATGTTGCGGTTGAACTCAGAGACACACATGAATTATACACGAGATATAGTTACTTTGTTTTCATCCTGCAGTTAATATTAAACGTTGTTATATCAAGACCAATGATGAAATCGATAGAGCTATCTGTTGGATATGTGCATTTTCGAAAACTTTAATATCTATTTACATAAAAAATACTATGAATTTATAATACCAGTGTAACTTAATGTTAAAGTCCATTTTAGAAACTGTGCAAGGATGCTTACAGGAGCATATATATCTATTGTTGCAATGCCTAAAATCATAAAAGCATAAATAATTATCAACGTAATTTGCATATGATTTAAAACTAAAAAAACACTGACAAAACATAAATAAAACATAATTCAAATATATTTCTCATTTGCAAAAACTGTATTATAGTTATCATTTTGTTGACGCAAACGGAGCTATGGTACTGTTGCTCATCATAAATGCATTCATATGTTTCGTGGTATCATAGCAAACAATTATGCTTATCGTGAAAACACGTTCTATTGCATTATTCATACGTTTGATGATTTACAATATTATACTTTTACATCAGACATATGCATAAATAAATGTTTTGATTCGATCTAAGCCTTCATTCCCCATGTTATTATTCATTAATTTGCATTCATATTTTTATCACAAAAACATTAAGATCGCTTTGTGTCCAATGTTAACCCATAACAGTATTTATTCTCATAACACCAATGTAATTGAAATACGTAATTTGTCCTTGTTGCTGTGCTAATCATATTATATTTAGGGGAGTCAATTGTAAAATAATCAGTTTATGCTCATAAAACCAGAGATGTTCGTTTTACAACACGACGAACGCAATTTCGTTCCAAATTTATCTTCCAAATATTCTATGTATATCATTACGTCATGTGTATGAAGAAAACAAATGATTTCACTTTCTGGATGAAAATTGAATGCAATTACTAATACAGTATTATCTACCACTTAAACCCATTGTGCATGGGACACAAACAACTATGAAGAGCTCATTCAAATGCATTAACATACTACTGTAAGGTTGCCTAATTATGAAATATTTTGTTAACAGTTGTATTTAGATTTATCAATAATATTATTATCATTTTTCCTTATTGCCCTTTTATGTAAACTCTATTTATAATTATGTTACGCATTCTATATTCTGTAAGTTTATTTCAAATGGTTTATGCGTCCATTTGCTAGCCTCATTATCAATGAATATTTAAATAAGAAAGTCTGCCATGATATGATGATTCATTGAAAGCAATAACTGGGCGCTGTAGACAATGTTTGTATACATCAAATATGTATTTAACACTGTAATTGCTGATTTTGTAAGCGCTATTATGTGGATGTTGTGATTGTATTGTGATATCAAATGAAACCCTAATAATTAACGAGATTTCGTCTTCATGCTCCATCCCGCAATGAATATTAAACGTAATCACAACAAGACCAATGGTAAAATCGATATGAGATGGGGTGTATGTGTATATACGATTCGTATAAGTTAACATATTTTAATTTTTACATATTTACATATTGATGAGTAAATATGGATGGATGGTTCTTTAATTCAAGCAATTGAATATTTCGTCTGTCATGGAAATGTTACGGGATGTGATTTAGATCAGTCTAAACAAAAATTTTAATCAACATCAATTTATTTAATTTTGCAATTATCCTCGTCGAAAACATCAGAAAAAAACGTTCATTTCGATGCATTCCCCTGTTTTTTTGTGGCAAATTTAAGTTTTCCTTTAATCATTCAAATTAAAGCTTTATTAGTTTTTAGAGGTGGTGTGATTTTTAACCCGTCAAACTAAACCTATTTTCTTAAACAAATTGTTTGTTACAATATTTTTAATATATCAATGTGAATCACTGAGAAAAATCGTGATGAAAATATTAGCATATAGTTCAAAACTTTAGAAATCGGAAGTGCAGAATGTTAATTATTTCTTTACGTACCACGATTCTTAACATACTTGATGTAAACACTGAAGTAGAGTTTGATATCAGAAGACTCTCTTATAACATTGCACTCATGATTTACCCATACATGTTTTGTGAGAATATATTATATGATGTTGTTTCGCTTTGCATGCCTCAAAATAACATTTATAGTAACAGCGAATTATATCAAATTATTTATTGAAGTGTTTGTTCACAATATTCTTAGCTTAACGACAGCAAATACATTTATGATGGTTCATGCTATGTTGACTCTCATCACGCTATGTGTTTATATATAAGCATTCATTTTTCTAGAACACAAAAAAATAGGTAGCTTTGTTCATGTTGACAACTAGAACCATTGGAGAATTTATAAGGAAAAGAAGATAACATATTGTAGTGTGTCGGTATCAGGGCACTTGCAGTGAGGAAATGAATGCATCTTTGTCATATAATAGTGTAGTATAAGCTTCAAAATGACAGATAATGCGTTATTTCAAATTTTACTGAAAACAACCTTTGAAACAAAACTCCTTCTTGACCTTGTACATGTTCAAACATTTTAGAAAACGTAGATTTTCTGATTTTGAGCATATCCCAAAGGTATAATTTAACATGCAGTTATTCTTATATATTTGGAAGAGACAAGCACATCAGGATTACTCATGAAATGAGTAATAGGACAAGTGATTTGTTAGATCGGTCCAAGATATATTTCATTACTTTTCGACCGATTAGTTTTATGATAATTCATTAAGATAAAACTAGTTAGATAAAGACTTATAAACAGCTGAACAACTGCTATTTAAGAAGTGGTGTCATCCTCTGCTTGAAGTTTTAAAACGCAAAAATTAATATTGTGTCTATTTGTTTACAAAAAGATCAATGACAAATTAATCTTGATTTTCAACTTAGTGTGGTAACACGAAAACAAAACCATATTATTTTTTTTTGGATTAAAATCTCTTTTATTTTGACCATACACGAAAGTCAAGACATAAATTGTTTTGACAATTCTTAAATTTACATACTATCCCAACCTCTGTAAAATCGTTGATAAAAAATATCAAGGATATCCAACGCTGTTATACTGTTAATAGGCTAAATGAAAAGAGAAGATAATTTGGATTATGGTAAATAGATGAGCTAAAATCACTTTCATTTTCAAACAAAAAGATTATCATATATTATAAGTATTTTCAATATATTAGTATATTAGGAACAAAATCAACCCTTTCAGTTATGGAATTTGAAAAAGAAAATATTTCATATATAACTACCCATTCAAAAAATCGAAAATATTTCATATATAACTACCCATTCAATTCAATAATATGAATTGATAGTCTAAATATGTTATTCAAAGACGATATATTGATACATGTTTAATGTGATTATTCTACGGCTTTATTAAAACATACTTTCGTTGGATAGCCACTTGTATTAAACATTGTACATGACCAGTTGAACAGGAATCAAAAGACATGTTACAATTATTTGTAAAATTATTTATCTAGAAAATTTAAGAAAACTCTTTATACAGTATAGAATCATTGTGCATTTGTGCATTTCTTCCAACACACTCCTCAGCTATAGTGCATGATTCAAATTCGAATGACAATAAGATACCTTCAAAACATAATTGAGATCATTATGATAATATATGGTCGATCTGATCTTCTTAACACAATCATTTTAATGCAAATACGTAAGTATTTAACTGATACCAGATATGCATGCAAGTTCAATAAACATGTACGTGTAAACTTTCAAATAAATCTATTGTTGATTAACCTGATTAAGCTTCAAATCAACTCTTTATACTAGTTTTTCGTCGCCTGACATTCTGAACAGGAATCTTACCCTTCAAAAATTGTCCAATTAACTCCTGCAATCCCGGGATTTCAATATGTCGTACAACTTCGACTTTCTTTTGTAGTCGCGTCATATCACATCCTTGTCGTTCACAGAACGCTCTAAGCGCATCGATATAGAACTGTGTAAGGACGAGCAATGCTTTCTGTTTAACATAGCATGGTGCGGCCTCTTCTACGGAAACATCCAATGGATGGTGACATCGAAATACAACCTCTCCTCTCATACGTGTCACGAAATGATGATCCACGTTGAACCATATAGGAATCTCACCATCTAAGAGCCGAGCATGAAGTTGATGGTAGAGTAAGTAAGCCCACTCCGAAGGGAGAAGACCGGACAATCCGTACAAGGGATGTAGCACGATGAGTCGTTGCGTAATGAACAACAAACACATTTTTAGAAGATATGTTCTCAGACAACTGTGTATTTCAAATATTTGGATTCTTTCCAGAAAGTATTCGGGCAAGAGACTGCCAAGGCGAATCGCCTTTGCGAATGCGTAACCTTTTCGCACATTATCCGGTAACTCACAAATGCTTTTAAGTTCGACATCAGAGTGGTCTACTGGGAAGCATTCTTCACTTTTGCACTTGAAGAAGACGTAGAAACGACACTCATGCGGGCGCGGGCAGAACAGAGAATACAGACGTTCGCATAACACTACTGGAACTACATCGATACTAATCGTCATATCCCTATAGTTCTTGCCACGCCATTTGAGACGAAAATTGGTAATATAGGAACATTGAACAAACTGTGGCTCCAGAAACAAAGCACCACCACAAAAGTAACCTCCGTTTAACATGTCCTTCAGTTTACTAATCAGTAATCTATCGAATTCGGATTTGTATTTCTGGGCGTCAAAGTGACCGTTTTTTAGAACATACGGATAACTATCCTCCTCCCGTTTTCTGTACTTTGATTTCCCAAACAGTTGAACTGCAGCACTTACCTTGAGGAAAAAAATGTATATTAGCCTCGCGACTGATTAAAACCGTAATGCAAAGCCTATTGAGTTATTAGTAGAAGCGAATGAAATAACTACATATTTTAATACGAGACCTTTTTTTATTTGTAACAAACAGTATGACTTAGTTCATATATTTAACTATGTCTTTGAGAAGTTTTGCAAATTAACTTTGGTATAGTAATATATTTTTAAAAAGTTAATTGTTAGCATCACCTGTCTAATGATATATGAAATATAACAAAAATCTTACCTGATAACCAAATTCAGGTCTTTCAGTATCTAAATATCGAACGACCTCAGTACAGATGAGTTTTACATCAAATTCATCGGGTAAATATGCACGTGTTCCTTCTCTAGAACTTCCAACAAATTCAGGAGGGCACTTGAACAATGGGTTTTCTTGTTCTAAACGGCTCACTATGTTGTTGAATAATTTGCAAACTACGTTGAAAACGTTTTGCTTTTCGAAAACATTCTCGTTATTATCGTTCGCCGATTTAGATCTATTAAGAGTTTGGTATCTATCAAAATTATTGTAGATATCTTCCATTGTATCTATCGTACTCTCCGAGGGTAAAACGGCACCAGGTTCTAGCCATTGCTTAAATCTGATTGAGTGATCCGCAAGAAATGCCTGTTGCAAGGATCGCGAATAATACGGCTCGGGCGGTGATGTTGATAAGTAGCCTAAATATTGATACCATTGTTGGCATGACTCAAATAAGTGTGTTATATTATTGGGCTGCATTTCGCTTGCAAAAATAGATAATATGTCTTTGTTTTGAGTAGCAAACTCGATGAGACTTATACCTCGTGATGGTATCTTGTTGGTAAACATTGCTAGGTCCATAGTGTCTGGCTCGTGATTGATCAGAAGGCTGCACTGATAACTTTCATTAAAGTATATAGCGTAAAATAGCGTATTTGCTATGTCATCAATTGTTTTATTGTTATGACGCAAGTGTTTGTACAGTTCAACTACCATCGACATTTCTGTTTTCGACCAGCAACTATCAGAATTTTGGGAATCGGTTTTCGTGAAAAACGGAAACATATAACACGTGGGCAAAAAATAGCTTAGGAAGTGACCGTAATTTTTAAATTGTGAGAATGAATTGTGTAACAGATCAAGCAACATTAACACAATGTCTTTAGCCTGATAAGAGGGACAGTAAAATTTGTGCTCTAGCAATCTGTATAATCAATGTATTGATAAAGGATTGATCACATTTGTGATGTTTTCCAACAGAACGTATGCTATATCCTGGTTAAACGTGCAAAACAGATGAGGATCAACACTGTCCATCACTTCATGTAACACAGTGTTGGAACACAGTTTAAGACATTCTAAAAGGCTTTCCACGGCAATATTGTTAAATCCTGAAGTCAGTATCCAGTGTATAATTTCTCATAAGGCCGTAGATAAGTCTTTTGCTCCAATTTTGAAACACATATCAAATAATATTTATATTTCCTTTTTTCATAAGTATTTCTATCCAGTTATCATATGCGTTTCCTTTCCTAACACAAATGTCATTACTTACTAATAGTTTCAAAACATCAAAAGAAATAAATTCACATACTTTTTCATATAACCTATCAAAATTATAAAAGCTATGGTTTCCATTTTTCATTGCCTATAAATATCGTAATAACATCTACATTATTCGTGAGACTAGCAACCTCGATAAAGCTATGGTATTGTTCTTTTGACATTTCAAAGTGTTCTAGCAAATGTTGTATTATTGTGACTCATGATCCCTCTATCGTTGAACTTACATAAGTCCACGGTAAGTCCCACATACATTTGGCGTCCAGATTGGGATGCCTTAGGAGAAACTGCAAAATATCATCATGTTCCTTGGTAAGAGAAACTTGAAGCGAGGTATATCCAAATTGGGACTCATTGATACAGTCGCTTGTCTTGAGGTGTTGTTCCACTTCGTTGATGTTGCCTCGTGCAACTGAAAGATGAATGGGTGCATCTTCCGAATTCAAAATAAATTTTGCAAATTGCAGGAAAATGCTTGTGCCAAATTCGTTCATCATCTTGTTTATTTCTATGTTATCTTAAACTAAAATATATTAATATTCATGTAAAAGATGACACATTTGATAATAATAAACGTGATTTATGAATGACACGGTTTTAGTTTTGCAGATTATAATTCGACTATAAGAGAACTAATGTATTGATTTGATATGAAACAGTCTTGTATTATAAACATTATTGCAATATAAGAACTCAACATGAACATGAGAACACATAGTTATGCGTTACAAGCACACCATGTTACAAATATTCAGTTTCAACAATCAGCTACCATAAAGTATGAATTGAACTGCATTTACTTTTTTTAACTACGAAAACCGCAACTAAAACTCTCATAGCTTAATAAATCAAATATGCTCCCTTACATTTGCTACGTCGAAATTGAATTCAAATAAGAAGACTTATCATATAAACACAGCTTATCTCTTTTTTTTGTTTCAAAGATATCTGTTACATTCACAGGTGATGTGGTTAGTGTTGATTTACTCAACCCGAACAGGCCTCTTCGGCATATATTACACATCAAGCTATTATGTTATATTTTCTCCCGCAACTCTTGGTCCGAATTTGAAGGGCCAAGTGCATAAAAGGAAAAATGGGTTTTAGTTTCTGCAAGTAAAACGGCGGCACAAATATGTGATTGTACTTTTATATATGAAACTTGCATTAACGCTTCAGTCTGCTGTTAAGTTATATATGTTAGGATTTGATTTATGTCATATAACATTGATCAGGACTTGAATATGGGATTCATTTTAAAATTTAGGATGTTCATTTTTATCGGAACCCTCTAATGACTTAACAAATATATGCCGGGTATTAACCGTATTACTTTGTGTTTTCTATGATCGCGCCAACAAAACTTGACACTGTTTCAGCTAACAAGCCAAAAGTGACATGTTATATGTTGTTGACTTAAAAGTTAAGTGTGAATATATTAACCTATTTATATGTTTAATTCAAATTCGATTTTGCTCTCTGCACGATTGGGTTGAAAAGCTATGTTTGTGTCTTATAAAGGAAAATTAAATTGGGGTTTTGGGTAAATATCTTATGACTGACATAACTGATTTATGTTTTATCATATAGCATTATCATATAGCATAGGATTAAAATTATGTGAATTATTTCAAATCTAAGAGCAAAATGAAGACTCTTCGTAATGTGTAAAAAAATTCAATTTATCAACAAAATATATGCAGGGTATAAATCAAATTACTTGCGTATCTACATAGTTGCGCCAACATAACATGACCGAATAAGCATCAAAGTGGGGAGTTTGACAGATTGCTTTTGATTGGAATAAAGGTGTGATATTTTGTCATTTAAGAAGGTTACATATAACTTTATCTTAAACTAAAGACTTACGATAAAGCTAAAGAGCGCAAACTATTACAATTAGGATTGAAATAACATTTTAGCGCTATAATTTTCAAATACAACCAGTGTTTCAATAACCGACAATTCTTTATTTGTTTTATATATTTAATTTGAAAGTCAGAATAAAATAAAGCCTGTCTAAAAGAGCTCTGCCAAGGTATGTAAATGTGTTTGTCGTTATGTAAAACTGCCCAATAGTGTAATTTTACAACTCATAATGTAAGAGGCACATCATTATGCATGTCAAGCACACTACGAATAGTTACCAAATATAAACAAATATGAATTAGAATAATTTACGCTAATTCACGTTTCATCATTTACCATTTACAAACTTTAGTAAAGCAGTGTAATATATAGAATAACAACTATTCATATTTTACAGATATCCGCAATGTGATCACCCGCCTAAATAAATACAAGTTTGAAGTACAAGTGCTTTATTTTGAGCAGAGAAAGCCAAAGTAAATAATTATCATGATAATAATAATATAGTTTCATATCAATTACGGATGGTGTTTGATAGGGTTTAAATTACTAACATGAAATGACTAAATAATCATATTTAAACTATGATTCAACACATCAAGCGTTAAGCACTTTTTGATATTTGCAATAAATTATTTCATAAAATAAATTTGCTATGATAAATATAATGCTTTGATATCACATATAATGTATCAGGATTGATATTATTTATTGTATATCTATGTGATGCAAAATTGTTTTGATTGTTTATGGATTGAACCCTTCAATTACTCGAATTCCTTACAAAAAAAATGTGTGTTATAAGCCTCACTGTTTTATGTGTGTCTTATGTGACGCCACAAAAAAAAAACTGACCGAACTTAACGTTTCGGGTTTAGTGTTCCGCTAAAGTGACATAACATATGTTCAATTGGATATTTAATATGAAGTGTGAATATATTATCCTATTTACATTTTCATTTCAAAGCCATTTATATATTTAAAGTTATATGTTGGCAAATGGAAAGCCTATTATGGCAAAATACGTTTTTCTTTACATAATTAAATGCTTTGGAGAGCTTTTTATTTCTACTAAGTAGTATAATGATATGTTTCAAATACATATTGAACTATTATAATATCCAAAAGCTGCAGGTGAAAGAAACAAATATATTTAATGATTTTCAAAAAGTTTGTTAAAAAATTTTCATTTGAATGATCTAATTTAAAGATGTACAATTGAACGATCACTTTAATAGAAACAATTCAAAAGTGTTTAACATTTGAAATGAAATCTAAAAATGTAATTATATGCAAAATATATAAGCTAAATTCTATCAAAGAAGTTAAACTTAGATCTGAATACAGTATTCATGAAATTCAAACATACTGTTTATAGTGTAACCAGTTCTTATGGGCATCACACTTTACCTTTAATAGAAGGATATTGTTATAATTTAGTGACTAAATGGTGACTAAGTGGTTCTTACTTGATATTAGATGATTATTTTTCTAAATTATTTGACGAAACCTATCTAGATAATATATGAGTCATTTCTTATAGTCGAACACATGAATTAATATCTAAACGAAACCAAACTAATATATTCATATTTTTTGACGATAAAATGACGATATATAGTTAAATAAAACGTAGAACAGTTGATATCTGCATAATAAATAATTGAGTATGAGAATAATATATACTCATTAATGTTATCAAACTACATGATTGTTTGCTTCCTTTATTACATCAATTAACACATGCTTCCACGCAAAAATGTCTATATTTGCTTCGGTATTGTTTAATTGTTTTCAATTATCATTTAATGGAGGCCTTGTTCAAATACTTTTGTCCTATATTATCTTGAACCCGCATAATAAGGGTCGATTCAAGGATTTTTAGTGTATTTTTTATGATAATAAACGTATGCAAAACATGGCGATATGCAGTTAAATAAAAAAGTCTACCCTGTGCTCTACGATGATGAGATAATTTCATTGAAATGTTTCTTAAAATTGCTTGATATTTGTACATATAGACTATTAATCTCGGTTTTAGAGATCAGGAGAATTATATCTATGCAAAAGTATTTGTTCTTAGAAATGTATGTTTGAACGGAATTTAGCCCACGTAATACATAAAACACAACAAATGACATGTACAATAACAGTGTATATATGATGTAAAACATTATTTTATTTAGACAATACATAAATTACAAGGGAAGATCCATAAAAATGCAATGTTCATTATATGAGCTTTTATATCTTCAAAAATAGCTGATTATATTTGGTTTTTGCTAGCTCGGTAGAATAAAAGTGGTTAGGTTTCAGGATCTTTATTTTGCATATTATTTTCTTTTTATGCAAATACAATTTATACAAGTTTCCAAAGTTTCAAAATACGGATTGGTCAAATAGACCCAGATTCTACGTGACTCTTACATCTTTAAACTTACACTCCAAAACTGCCTCAACGATCTACTATCACGATCTACATCGCGCAAGGTTACGCTCTGCATTTGTATACTAAAAGGGGGCGGAATTCCCGTCACATTTTACTTACTTTAAATGATAAAAGTTTATATGAGTTATAACAATATGCCAAAAGTAATGCTGACGCAGGTCTAGCATGAGTAAGGACGGTGTTACGGTAAGGAAAACCTCCCTGGTCAAATAAACCCGTGGGTTTTCGTGACTGCATTCGTATGCGGGCAGAAAAACCTGCCCGGTCACAGAAATCCTGCTGATCTATCTTTATCTGTTTACCAAATATAAGAGCAATATATTGGCGGCTAAGTGCTTTAAATATTGGAAATAAAAATTCGATAACTCTAAAATGTGATTTATATAATATTTATTACAATACTGTTAATAAAAGTATAGCAGTCTAGAAGATTCTGAAGTTACCCTAACTAAAATATTTTGAAAAAAATATAAATGTTTTGGAATAGAAAACTGGTAATTACATAACAACAAGTCTATCAAATTGTTTGAACTTTTGTTGTGTAATCACCAGTTTACCATTACAAAATAATCATATTCATCACTTCTGGTAGCATCCTGATTGGAAGGATCTGCAACGAGATTGATCCCAACTTATAAACTGAAAATAACAATTCGGACCTAGTCACTTCCACTCTTTTTCCCTATACAATTTAAATGTAACTTTCATATCAACCATGCGCTATTTTTGTTGCGAAAACAAAAATAATCCGTTGATCCGTCAACGGTAATAACGGTACTGAATACAAGGGATTACTGAAGAAAACGTTACTGAATAAATAAGATAAGACGATGAGTATTAAGACTCATCAAGACATGAAAAAAATTAATATGGTTGGTAAAAAAGAAAAGCTTTTATTCGAATATTTCCCTCAAAGTTTGATGTATATAGCTCCTTATGATTAGATTTAAAAAAAATAAGATGACGGGGCCAATATGATGGGAATTGTTTAATTTGATTTAAAATATCCAAACTCGGGGTTTTCTGACCGCAACAACGGCGCTCTTTGTGTAATAAATCTAAAACTGGAATGACAATTCGATATATAATTCAATATGAATTCCAAGAAAATGCCTCTTAAATTTCGATACAAAAGGAACTTTACTATCTAGCCCACGGAGGGTTAGATCATGAATTATATTTTTACTCTTTCATCACTAATTGTAAACGCCTTGTAGTCGTTTCAAACCAATAAAAATGATAATTTAATAATGTATTAATGAGTTTTCGATAATTTGACATTTGAATTTTGGCTCAAACGTGGCAACGTAAAATGGGTTGTTTCAAATTTGAATATGTCGATACCATTATAATTTTGACAAAAACTTTCGAATTGCATCGTAAATAGGCTGACTTTATTGCTATGAATTATGCTGGAAAACCAGAACACTATCGTCATTCAGACTGACGTCACATGTTGACTTCATATTCGAATATTTTTCGGCAAAAGACGCATGATTATGGATAAGATTATTTTAAATTGTTTCTATTAAATATATGGATGAATGTAACATCAAATTGAGATTTATTTTAAGCAAAAACATGGATAATTTATGAAAACAAATGTTTAGCACAAAGCAATTTGTAATATCAAAAACCATTGATTTCATATTAAATAATTTTTGCAACAAAATTGTTATAGTTATTTTAGCAGCATTTAATATTTTTGATAATCAAGAATGATCCCACCAGAACATATATTTATAGGTCATTTAAACTTAACTGATAAGTACCAGTTTCCATTTACTAACGTAAACGATGGAATGCCCATAGAATGATGGGTGATTCAATGAATGCATATTTAAATACTGATGTTAAATTTATGTTCAATACTCGTGAAAGGGCCGTTACTGTGCAATCTATTTTACACAAATATGTGTCAATAATGTAAATCTACACACAACACTATAATTATGAATTATCAATAAACAAACGCAAACTATCACATTGAGAAGTCACTTCGATCTAAAACTAATTAGGTTGACTCGCTGGCAAAATGTATACACATTTCAAATTCATTTAGAACCATTTCAAAACATTGACAATTGATTGAAACCATTAAATTCATCATGCATGAACCATTTAGCCTAAGATGCATTTCTGAAATCGACTTAAATTACTGATATTTTCAACTTAATATGT
>LQRL01015239.1:0-29575 GCA_001703475.1 Hydroides elegans | reverse complement strand
GAATTGACTAATGCTATAGTTTTTTTTTGGGGGGGGGGGGGGCGTGGGGTTATGTTACCAATTTATGTTTTGGTAGGGTTTTAGGTAAATATATCTAACAAACCTGATAATTTTTTCTAGAAAATCGCGAAATATGTGTTTTACCATCGGCCCGAGGGTTTCCAAGGATCACCTTTGATGATAAATTAAATTGACATTTTTGAGTATGCGACCGATCTCCCAAAAATGTCAATATAGCATGGTTTGCTATAAATCTGAAAACAATATAACCCACACTACAAATCATGATGGTTCGGTAAAAATTATATTATTGAAAAGGTGGTTCATGAATTCTTTCAGCTAGAGGTTAATTTGTAGATGGATCAATTTTGAAAAGGAACACCAATTTGATGCGCACTTCTTCACTGTGGTAAAACCCCCAAGTGGTTTTCCAGCAATGATCGAGTTTTCATAGAAAAAATATAACCTTTACATTTGGCAATGTAGAACGCCGTTTATTAACTGCTTCTTAAATATGAAGTACCTTTTTATATTAATTAATAATCACATAAATTAATGTTTATTACCGAGCTGCAACCACACTTCAAATTGCAACACTTGGGAATATCATTTTTTAACAACTGTTAATCAACTCTGTTATTTTAATGCCAAACATGCAGAATATTTTTGATTTCATTTTTTTAACAATCGTTAATAAACTGTGTTCTTCTAAGCCAACAAGCATTTGTGCGCAGTTAAAGGCATAGTTCAGAGTTCAACTTATTTAAGGTGGAAGATTTAAGTGCATGTTATTTAATCGTTCCTTTATTTACGGTAATTTAACACTTGAGTCAATTGCTCATGGTATTAAATGACTTTTATTTTGTCATATGACTCACCCGAAATTACCGATATGTTGATTAATAGTATTAAATAAGCAGACGTTTACAAATTGCCTCGGAGGCTTGTTTAATATTTGGGTTTCTATTCAATATCAGCATATTTTCTGATTCATTACATCCAAGGTCTTTTATGAAAAGGGCACCCCGCAACCTAGTTTTTCAGAAAATCTTTATTTGAGTGTTAAATCGCTCAGAACATTTAACAATTGCGATGAATAGTCATATAAGGAATCCATTGAAGGGCGCCGTGCAACATTGTGTTAAGTATGAAATTGACGGTTTGAGAAAAAGGCAGTGAAAGTTACAAATTGGACATTTAATTGGCAAATATCCAAAGGATGACATAATACTGATCGCACTGTTATTGTAGTTTAATTCAAGTTTATACTAAGGATCAGTTATAACCTGGCACTTTGCTATACATTTTAGCGAAACATGTCAAGTAAACTTATCACATTGTTGCACGAACCCTTTTAATTGTAAAAAAGGTGTTCGGTTTTATCTGTAGATAGATGGCTGCAGTGCGCTCTTTCAGCTTAATCCCGGTCAAATAGTCCCTGGCAACAAGTCACGATTTTAGCAACATAGAACATAAAGTTCCCAAGTGGAAACATAATTTATAATCTTTTCTTTTTATTTCTTTAATGCAACATTTAAACTGTCAAGTCTAACATGTAATTCATAATTATATCAAATAATATTGAGAAATTAACATTTTATTAAACACTTTGACTGGGGACTTTATATCCTATATAGGACTTTTTGACCGGATACCCATTCAGCTATCTAGAATCTGGTGAGGAACATGTTTTGGTGAAAAAAACACACAATTCTTGTACACACGAGCAGTTGTTATTTATTTTCCATGTAATATCATGTCTAGCATATATCTTAATAATTTAAAAGAACTTTTGAACTTTCAATTTTTATTGGAAATATGTTAAAAGTTCAATTTTGTAAGTTTATAGATATATCGATTCGAGAAATTTTTTTTTGGAGGAGCACTTGTATGGTTCTCTTTTTTCCAGGTAAACTTTAAATGTTATTTAAACTTCCCTCTACCCGAAATCTTTATCATATGTATTTGCAGAAGTATTCTATATTGGATAAGTTCAATATTCATTTTGATATTGTGAAGAAAAGTAAATTAAATATTACCAAACGTGTGTATATTTGACGCAAAATCCAAAATATATTTCGAATGGAATTTCATGTTTATATACGACGCTAAACGCGAAGTCTATTTTGAATGAATATGATTCACTTTTCTCAGAAGATATTTAAATCTATGTATGCGTTACTGGAAAACATAGGAAAACACAAAAAATTAGCATTTTTCTACAAAGGCTTTTGTAACCATAACATCAAAGACACTTCATTCAAATTTGGAGAGGTTAACATTGCGTGGAGGTCAAATCTTTACAACTCATATTGAAGAAGAACTTACAATAAACGTTGGTGATTACGTAGTCACTATAGGTCCAGAAATTGGCCATGGATCGTATGGACAAATTCTAAAGGCAGTTTTTAGGAAAAATGGCGAAATACGCGTCGTAAAAAAGCTCGAACTCACTGACGATATAAAACGTCAAGAACGATTATTAGAATACGCGAAACGAGAGGAAACAATTTTGTCGAAATTATCTCATCAAAATGTTGTCAAATACTTTGGATTAACTACTCATCGAAGCTCATGGTGGTTTTTTTTAGAATTATGCACTCTTGGAACACTGAAATCTTATCTTATCAATAATATGTCGTTATCTATGAAAGCAAGAATCGAAATAAAACGTCAATGTGCCGGTGCTTTAGTGTATCTACATGAGCATGACATTATACATCGTGATACCAAGTTAACGAACATTTTAATGACGGTTAACAAGAATGAGTTCAAGAATGAGCCAATCGTTAAAATTTCTGATTTCGGCATGTCTAAAATGATAAACACTGATAACTCTGGGGAGGAGATAACAAGGCAACACGTCGGAACGCGTTATTACAGGGCTCCAGAGCAGTTTGAGGGAGAAAGTTATACATCCTCAGTTGATGTTTTTGCGTTGGGATTAACGTTTCTTGTAATCTCTGAATTTGGATTACAGAATGAATTCCTGGTTCCGCGTTCATGTAAGTTTTTTTAAATATTAAAAACATGTTTGTAGTTCAAACACTGGATTGAAAATGTATATAGATGTATAAGGCCAGGTCCAGCGCAACGAGTCAATCTGGTATTATCACCCATATTTTACACGTTTTATTGACTTCACAGCATATAATGATGTCATCGCGAAGTAAATTGATGAAATCACATCATAACAAAGAAAAACTGTAACCACGGTAAACAATGTAAACAAAATGTTTATTTCGGGATTCGCAGCCTTACAAATTTTGAATATCGAATCATCCTCGTGTCAATTATAATCTTAAATCCTGCCTGGGATAAACCACAAGTGTGCCCATGTATGAATGTATATCAATACAAAAATCTGTGCAGACGACAAAAGGGGAGTTAGCCAGCTGAAAAAGTGATACTGGTTATAAAGGACCGATTACCATTTTTGAAACCTTTATAAAGTAAATTTAATATCTCGGGTATCATCCTATGATCATATAATGCTCAAATTAATCATCAATTATGAGAACAAAACTGTTTTTTAAATTATAATTTTGGAAATGTTTATGGCAAAACGAATCTCAAAATTTGCTTACAGCCAGCTGAATAAGTGATTATGTATTCTAATTATTAATTTTCATCACGGAAATCACTTATGGATTTTCTATGATCTGTTTACTAAAGTAGAGGCAAGGCAGCGAAGCATTGATAGCTGTATTGGTGAGGAAATGCTAAAACACAACGTTGTGCTGGTCAAAATTACATAGAAAGATACAGAACAATCTATTCAGCGCTATGTAAAGGAAATGATTATTGGTATGACAAATTCTCGTGCTAAGGACAGATGGAGCATACGAAAGGTTCATCGAGTTTTGGATGGTAAATATTTATTGAGTTGCACATATAGATATTTCACTACACTATAGCTAATAGTTTATAATATTACTTAACAAATAACTGATTTTTACACAACACAAAAAGTTTTTAAGTGTTTTATTAACAAAAACACTTAAAAACGTTATCATCTCTTTTTGTGTTGTGTAAAAATCAGTTATTTGTTAAGTTATAATTTATACGGCTTTAGCCTTTGCTGATTGTATCCTTACTGCTTGGATCCACAACAGGGAAAGTATACCCAACATAGTTATTACAAAGGAAAACATTTTACCTGGCAGAGCTTCACCATACATTATTATAAGTTTATATTATTGTTCCAAAATAATTGAGACTCCTGCAAACACTTGATTGATTGATTTAATCATTAACAGAAATAGCAAAGGTAATACAGGGTCTACCAAATGATGTCGAGACTGCTATGGCCTTAGACGAAACAAGGTAAATCTTCATTTTATGAAGAAGGGAAAAGTAGCCTAAGAAAAATATCTTGAAATCCAGAATCTAATATTGGTCTAATTCAATCTATAATATACCTTTATTTAATGGGCATTAAACTGTTTTGATTTAGATTTAGATTTAGATTTGATCATTAGTTATTATGTTATATTGTTCTTACTATGATAAACATTAAACCTTAAGCATAATTGTTGTGGATTGTATTTTTATTTTTACAAATATATATGCATAAAATTAAAAGACACTATATATATATGTCCTTTAAATGTATCCCACATTTATTTGATATGTATTTATTTGTAAAATAAATAATTTTTCTATTCATTATTCATCCAAAAAATGTAATAACACTCTGAATGTACTTTAAACAGTGTTGATACGGAATCAGAACACACAGCCGATGCTCTATGTGATTATGTGTCAGAATCACATAAGATTGATCAAGATGTAAGTATTCAGCTAAATAAAAGAATGCTTTAATACTTAAATAAATAAACAAGTTCACAATTACCATAAACACCATGTATTACGACAATTACGATTAATGTTGCACTGTCTTTATTATCTATATTTTTAAACCTTGTATCCTTGACCATTTACTTCCATTGATCATTGTTTTTGTTGCTAGCGCACAGAATCAAGCTATGATTCCACTTTTAAGGGTAAGTGTTCATAATTTTTGTTAATCATAGACGTGTCCTTTAATTAAATTTAACCTGTGCACATGATTTTTTTATAACCCCAGTTTACAACAATTAGAATATACATATGAGGGTACTTACGAAACATACATGTTACGCATTAAGCTTTTCCGCCTATATCCCCTATAGTCATTGTTTTGCAGCATTTTCATCAGGTCTTGCAAAGTGGGATGAACGAAACTCGACAGCTAAGAGGTATTTTAGCACTTAACTATGTTAAGTTTGTGTCAACTCTTTATATGAATTGTTTTTATTGTTATTTATTGTCAAGGTTTGTACTTAATATGTTATTCATCTAAACTACCAAGACACCACTTTTTACAATGACATCTAACTAACATTTTGCGTTTCATGTATCAATTTTCAATTTGATTGGTCTAATATTTAATTGGTAATAAAATGTTTTAGGGTATACAATCAAATATATTAACCTCACTATATCACTGTTTGAAAATTAACAAAAAAGGGCAAAAAATATAGCTGACACATGATATACCAGTACAGTGTAGTTAATTTCGATAATGACGTACTTTGAACAGTTGTGATTGGTTGAACACGGAATCTGAACGCACAGCCGATGCGCTTCGTGACTACGTAAGTATTCAGTTTAATGAAATAATTTTCATAAATTAATAATACCTACAAGATAAATCAAAATAGTTATGTATTCCATATTTCATACACAAAATGTTTGGGGAAAAAATGCCTCGAATGAGACTTGATCGGGGGACTTTTTGCACCGTATATAGGAGAAAAAGTCATTTGGCTTCTTCTCACCGTTGAAGGTTGCATTACTTATTGATATAATTTAGCTATCGATTAATCGATCTTTGAATCTTGATTTTATTTATATATCATATACTATTGATATTACTTAGGGAGTCAAAGGAATTAAGACAGATTCCGAAATATATGCGGAAACAATGCGGAAACAAGAGGTAATACTCAATGCGGAAACAAGAGGTAATACTCATTGTCATAATGATGATCTAAATTTTTGGTTGGTACATAAACCCACATTTCACATACCCGACAAACAAATCTATTATAAAAATGTGTACTCAGCAACATTTAAAGACCCCGTCATTCAACACAATATTGTCTTTCCTGATTTTTGAATTATACGTTTCCGTCTAAAGGAATAATGGAATTATTATTTAGAACTGAAAGCATATCTAGTTTTGCAAAATAAATAACTCCAAGTATAAACTTATAGATTTGGACGAGTTCATGCAGAATGAAAATGCATGGCTTGTGAGGAACCTCTATGTCGGTACACTTCTTCCATCTCTAGTATCAGCAGATGTGCTAAATAAAGATGAACAGAGAGAGATTGAACTTCGGCCTAGTGAACAATTCAAGGTTTGGAGATGTTCTGTATAAATACTCAACTTGAAGATGATTTATCTACCTAATAAATGTATTGTATTGTTTCAGCCTTCCTCTTTATGTGGTTTTGATATGTCTAGCCTTACCATGAATTTGATTATCAATATGCAATAACTGTATGCTAAATGTTTAACTGTTTAATTATTTGATTATGTTACATTGATTACATTGATATTTCATAAAAAGTTTTTATTATTAATATTGCTCATAATAATATGCATTACTGCTATTGTGGCTCATTTTAACACATTGGACATATATATGTAAAATCGTGTAGCCTTTCTGTCCGATGCTCTTCTATGAACACCAAGATATCACTAGATTTTAAAGAAAAATGTTGTAAATGATAATTTAAAATAAGATACACCATCTAACGTTTTTTTGTTTGTGTTTGCAGACAAAAATGCTACTTGGAATTCTGGAGAGTAAACGCTCTTGGGAAAATGTTCTTTTACGTTCGCTGAAGAGACACTGCCCCTATATCTATAGATGTGCGGTGAAAGAAATATCACTGTTTGAATGAATATGAAGTGTCTCCAATATTTTGTGTAATGTAGGTAATTTAATATGGATCAAAGATAATTTTGACTTTCCCTGATAAATCAGAAAATTAATGTAAGTGATACATAAAAGCCGTAAATTTCAGCAATTGTAATAAATTACTTCTGATGTACTATTCGCTTGTTGTTTATAAGTAAAATGTTCACATTTTGATATTGCTTTTCTTGATTTATTATCAATTACAGGGTAATAGTTGCAAACGGTGTTTTTCTACCAATATGTTCATGTAGGTATTGTTTTATGAGTTTGTACACAGAATGATTTATCTTGCTGTCACATGTCGCAAACCTGATAATAATATATTTTTTGTAGAAGTGCCTACGTTTAAAAATAATTAAAACACATAGTTTTTCTTAATTAAGTTAAACTAAATTTTACTTTTTTTAACGTGAATTCGAACAGTCTGACAACCATTTTATATTTATAAAAACCTATCAATCAAACATTGGGTTGTCTAGACTCAATGTATTTTTATAATGTAATGCTGATTTTGTATTGTATATTTAGCATATTAATTGGGTGAATGTTTGTATTCATCTAACGCTTGTGTAAAGTTGGGAGAATGTCTTTATGAGAAGGGCCTTTGCAGTAGCATTTTTGAATCATGTTAATGTACAGTAGATATGGTTGTTTGTAGAATATTTGCTTAATCTAGAATGAAAAAAACTATGAAAATTGAATGGTTTTTAATGATCATCGGTTCTGATTTAAACGTAACCCAGGGTATTCTGTATCATATTGGCTACGCCTAGAATATTTCTAATGAGGAAGATTTTGAATAGATTCATATCAATTTAACTTGATAAAATGGATTGGATATTAGCGCATTCGTTACATTGATTTATCATTATTACACATGATAGCATATTGACATAGCAATATAATCATGTCGCAAAACCATTATTCCTGAATTCAATTTATTTATTTAAAAAAACTTTTATAGCGCTTATTCTAACAAGAGCTCGAAGCGCTTAACACAAGTGAGGGGAAAAACTTAAATTATAATACTGAATGCAAGTAGCTATTGCACATATTATATGTAAATAAAATATATAAAACAAATTAGATAAAAATAGCAAATAGTGATGCATATGCCCACCTAAAAAAGAACTATTTTAAGCTTGGACTTGAATGCAGTTAAAGTCTGACTTGATCTTAGAGACATCGGTAATGAGTTCCATAGTTGTGGTGCTCGAACCTCAAAACTTTTATCACCGAACTTAGATTTTCTAAAAGTAACATGTAATGATAATTTATCGCTAGACCTTAAGCGCCTTGATGGTTCATGAATATGAATAAACTCACGTAGGTAATACGGTGCTGTGTTGTGAATACAATTGAACCACATTAAAAAAATCTTGAACTTGATCCAAAAGTTAATCGGGAGCCAATGAAGCTGCTTTTATATAGGGGTTACATGATCTCTAATTTGAGCTTTAACAATGAGTCTATCAGGTTTATTTTGAATGACCTGTAGTCTAGCAATCGATGAAGTATTTGCACTGATAAAAAGACCATTGGCATAATCTAGGCGTGAAGTAACGAAGGCGTGGATCAGGGTTTATTTGTCGATTCAATGTCTAAAAACTGGTGTATGCGTGAGATACATCGAAGATAGTAGGCAGCAGACGAACACTTTTCAAAGATGAAACTATCCATAGACAGTTCAGAGTCAAAATGGATCCTATGTTTTTAACCTCACTCTTATTTTCAATCACAGTCACACCAAGTTTGATGGACAATGATCGGCACTTATTTAAATTCGAACGAGATCCTACAACTCTTAGTTCTTTCTCGTTATGGAAATTTAAGAAGTTATGTCGTGCCTTATTTTCATATGCAATCTATGTGACACGTGTATGGATAACAAAACAAAAACTAAAATTGTCGGGTAAAATAAGATGGAGGTTCGGAATGTGATGTCTTGAAGTCTTTTCTTTCAGTTCAATAAATGAAAACTGGAATATGCAATACTTGTTTTATTTGTGTTTTGTTTGAACATCATTAACATAACAAACAGTTACGATTAATTTATAAATATGGTTATTTATACATTCATTGCAAATAGCTCACTAAAACACAAAGGAACAAGATGCTTAAATAGAATAGAATCATGAATTTATCTAGTTCAGCATCATAATATAGCAAAATTAAATCCCACTCAAACCGTACCAAATTAATGCCATTAATTTATATAAATTTGAGTCAATCCACATGTACCATATTCTTAACATTAAACAATGTATAATATGTCGCATGTTAGAAGATTTTAAAACAAGTTTCAAAATTGAATGAACCGAAAATCCGTTAAATCGAAAGGGTTTCGCAGGTCCTGAGGTGTTTGGTTTACCGAGGTTCTACTGTATACTGATTACTTGCAAATAATGTACATACAAAATGTATACCTAAATCACTATCAGCAACTCAATCATTTTATACATAGAGAAACTATTTTGACTCCATAAATATGTTTTAAGGTGATGATGGAATGTTGGTCTATCAATTTGATTCATTATATGCATTGTTCATCTGTATGTTTAGTATTCCCTCTTATATTTGCATTCGATTCTTCAACATCTACTGGTAAACAAATATCCAAACACACTACAGATATGCGGTATTTATCGAAGATGGAAACGATATAACACCCGTATCTAACTCGATTAATTTTCCATAAAGCGAGTCTTTCTACAATATATTATTTTACAATATTCAACTTTAAACTCCTTTACAAAAACTAGATAGAAAATTAAATCTACGGGAGACAAGCTATATATATTCTAGAATGAGCACAATTATCATACCAAATCGTAAGGTTGACATTGAAATTAAATTAATATATCCGTGCATAAAAGTTTTTATAGAGCTCAATGATTCAATCAATCATAGTCCCATGATTGCCATAGATTGTCATTCGATTATATGACATATATAATAATCTGGTTGCATATTCACTTTGTAGTTTTAATAAACATTCTTACCGTATTGATAGATATTGGACATGAGTATTTGATGCTCTTATATCGTATCTAATTGGGGCGCTTCTTCAAAATCGACCATTTTGCTTGTAAAAACTTTTCAGTGCTTGAGTGTAAATGTATGGCGTGTGCTCTTTCAATGAGCAAAGAAACACCTTTTCCCAGGACGTTTTATTCGAAAGGTATTCAAGAAGTTTCCTTGTCTGAAATTTTGAAAAAAAAAGTTATATAATAATTTTGGAAAATGATAATAAAATTGCCACAACAAAGAGGCTATCTACCTCTCATAACATGATTTGTCGGTTTCAATTAGTAAAATATGCTATGAAATATATTTGATATGGGTATAATATTAAACATGCAATATCTCCATTGACTTAGAATACGTGAAGAAACATATTTAGACGAGGCAACATCTATCAATGACTTTTCAAACTTTAGCTCCAATATAAAATCACATGGCGTATAATCAATCCAAAGTTTAATTTTCTGATAAAGAGCATCATTGCACAGGTTGTTAAATCGAAAGCCGTATCAAAGTATACAACTCATATGCGGTCTGGTAATTTTAATTTTAGTGAAATCTAGTATTTTACTCAAACCATCAAAACAAAATATGTTTACTAAAAACATCAAAATTTCGATTATGCATCAAAATTCATGACGACAAGTATAACATACACACTACCCGTCAACTAACTAAATTGAATTGAAATTCAAACCTTTAGGCTCTCACACGGTTGGAATTCTATCGCTTCTTTTTCTTCATGTCTGAGAACCCCGGCGGAAACAAGGTTTGGTAGATGAGCCCCACAATACAGGTTTTCGATAAGCCAGCTAGATTCAGTTTTGACGTAATCCGCGAATTCTGATTCTAGAAATTCAAGGAAAATGAGAATATATTTTAAATAACCAGCAATGTATGGACTTATTTTTAGTATTACAGTTTTTGTGAAATCTGATTTGATGCGCAATCTCAGATGAATAGTTATGTGTATTTATAATGAAACGTATTGATTCAATAGAAAAGTTTATGTCTTGCGATGTTTTCTTTTCCTAACATTATACTGATGTGTATGACTATTCTTGACATGGTTACCAATGAGTTCATATAGGACAATTATAATTGTATGCCTAAAGTGTTAATTAATGTGTCAAATGCACATATGTTATCGAAATATTCTGTAAGAATAGTTGTGAGTCTTAAAATCATTATTCATTTTTATTATTATATTTTATAATCATTTTTTTTTATATATTTGATTGACATTGACATGTAAAATGTAATTCAAATATGTTATCATAAGTAATATTAAACTGATTGCAATATCTTACATATAATTTTATAAAAAATATATGCAATGCAATTGGCTAAGGTCATGCACCTATTATGCTTCATCCAGATCCGTTTACCTCGATACTTAGTTTCCTTTTCAAAATTTTGATGTGTAAAATGTATGCACGTTATAAAGATATGAATTCTTTAAATGGGAAGCAAAACAAGAGCTCTGAGATATCCCTCTAAATGTATTCACACTTAGGGAACATTTCTAGAATCGTCCAAGGTTTGAAAAACTTTATTCATTAGTCGCTTTCATTGTGTGAATAAAATGTCAGCATATATTCAAATCAACATTATTATATGATATATGCATTTAAAATCTATATATTTAGAGATTTAGTCATAACAAAGCGAACTTTTCTGCTCTCGGTTCACCGCTTTTTAGGCCAATTAAAAAACCCTTTATTTCCTAGAGGTTACACCTATTTGTGCAACATACAATAAAACATGAATGACTATTGCATTACCAAGTTATGAATTATTTTGATAAAATATAACTTGATTCGGTCACTCATTTCTTTTTAAAACATTTTAGTGCCAAACTTTTGTTGGGTAAGAACAAAACGAGTACATTATCGGTTCACAACAGAAACAATATACACATTTTAATCCAAAATATCTCGTTCAGTATAACAATAATACAGAAACTAATGCATTATGTAGTGCTCACGTTTTTCATAATCTTAATGTTGACTTAACTAGCTCGTTGTTGTATCAAACTAAATACGGACTGCATTCATGTAAAGAAAATAAGAAAAAAATCATCTTCTCTATCCAGGCTCAACTATGCGTAAACTTTCAAATAAACAAAAGACAAACCTTTCTTCATTTTCATAGTCTTTCCTTTAAATTTATTCCATTTATCTTTCCATTTCCCTTTCTGCTTCGCCTTTGGATCTGAAAAAAATATAGGCATAGCTAGTTCAGCTACATATTGGCCAAACGTTTTGCTCACATACCATAGCAGAATCAGTATGGAGACTGTTTCAAAATAGTCGATAACCTTTAACGATGAATTGTGATACAATGAATGGATCGACGAATGTGTGTTTTTCAAAAAGAAGATATTTCAAGTCACATGAACTAAGTTAAAATTTGTTGCTTAATGTGTGATTGCATTTAAGTTATTTTTATCTTAATTAGATTATGGCTCTATGTTACTTATTGCCTTTAATATTTATTCGATTTATGTTTGAAAATATAAACTGTTGCATATTTTCCATTATTGTTTGAATTGACTGTTGTGTAACACATTGTTTACATGGAATTGTCTTGCCAATAGATTATAAAGTTGAATAACACAATTCAAATGACATTGATACGCACTAAGATACGTTTAATACTATGTCTACGCCTCATGGTTGAAGATTGCATTTTGCATTATAAAGGTCAATCTACTCGATAAAAGCAGTATTTCTGATAATTAACAGTTATTCGGTAAAAGGTTTTTTAAAAGTACCAATATTAGATGTGGGAGCTTTCTAAAGAAAACAATGTGCATCAATGTAGTTATATTACAATTGGAACAGAAAAAAATAAAGTCAATATTATAAAATATTACAAAATTATCAGGCAATATTTGTCGCCGCTTTGTTAATTTCTTCTATAAGTTTTTTTTTTATATATTGTCAATTATAGTAAGCAAGTAATATAACAAATAAGTGTAGAGTCAAAGTATGTGCCACTCATAAGAATAGCCATAATAATATTTCATACTATTTGAATACCTCATTCATTATCTATTTGAATACCCAAAAACATTTCATTAGTAAGCGCTGGTCTAAATAATAATGGGCTTCAAAATCAAGAAAGGTGGGATTCAAACAAAAGCAGCAGACCATAATACCTGCTCAAACTTAATAATTGGTATATGAAAACTGTATTTGCACTAAAATATACGTATATGTTTTATTATGCATTTTTATAACAAATCGACTATATCATTCTTTCTGTGATATCAATATTTAAATGCGCTACTATGTTTTGACGGAGGCCACAGTTCGCATTGAATAATGGATAGGTAGAGATTGCTAGTATACCAGTACTTACCAAACAAATGAGCTCCAAATCCAGACTAAAAAGACAAGGAAAACAATCATGAATTTACACACTCGGATATATCATTGAGCAATGAATAATATAAACAGAGTTTAATAGCATTTATTGTCAGGGATTGAATGCAATTTCTTATCCGACAATAAAAAAACTGTTCAAAGAAATTATGTAACAATATGTGAGTAAGAACCTATTTTATTGGAATTCAGGCAATTAAGAACTCATCACTCGGATACATAATTAAACATATGAACAAAGTGAAAATCATCAATTGTTCAAATTGACTTTATTTTTAAAAGTTTGCGTGAATATAAAAAAAAGAGTATAAGTTTATGTGCATACATACACACTCATCATCTGTGTCTCCATGATATGAGGCAAGTAGTGCACCTCTTTTGTGCATGGGTGCAACGGTAATATTCTGATACTAAAAACGAAAACGATTATAATAAAAGTGATCACTCGAATACATAATAAAGAAACGAATAGCATAGGAACGAAACGAAAAATAATAATTGTCATGCTATTGCAATTACATGTTTGATAGAGCTTTTGTGAAATGTAGTTGTTTATGTGAATACGTACACAAGCACCATATGTTTCCTCATGATATGGGGGAGGTAGTACCCCATTTTTGTGTATCGTGGACGCAATATATTTATTCTGATACTGGAAACGACGAATAAACTCATGAAAAAGTTGATCATAAATTTTAGATATACACTTAAACAATGAATATTATTCGCTTAATGAAACATCATTTATTGTTATGACAGACAAATGAGATTGACAACTACATTAAAGCAAAATTAATTGAAATATCAGAAAGATTATGTTATATATCATCATGTTTGAATTCTTACCGATGGCTCTTTGATATCAACATTAAAATAATCTGCTGTGTGCTTAGAAACCGTCTTAAACAACCTAAACGTATTGAACTTAAAGTATAATCATAAGTTTATAGTCGATGTAGACATTAATGAACCAACAGTTCTCATAATATGAATATATGCACATAAATACTATAGTATAAAACATAGCGAAAAAATAATTATTATTATGTTTTCTCATCAAATGCAAGAATATTAGAGGCATTAGTCTGAGTTCATTTGCTAAACCCCATATACGTAGCAAAATACACATTTCATTGAATACATTACTAGATTAAATAACATGCAACACATTTCGGTTTCACAAAATAATACAACTAAATATATATTTTACAAAAGCTTCATTCATTCATATGTCTGATTCTATTATCAAAACTGGTAAAATGTATGCAGTCTATTTCATCGTATTTACTGCAATAACAAATTACCTTGTTTTCTCTAATGTAGTCAAAGCATGGCTAGAGCGTGATGGAAATGGAACTGTCCTTTCTGTAAAGCATTAAATTCATTCTTTAAAATTCAGGTTTAAAATACATGCTTAGGCTTTTATTTTTCCGTTGTTTACCTTCTAAAGGTCAAATGCTGTTTAAAAATCTAAATGAAATTGGAGTTAACTATCATTAAAACGTGCATGGACTAAGTGGTGATGCAAGCGTACTGTAACAGAGTTTTTCAGTTATAAATTATGTAACATTAACATAGGTATCAATATGTGAAATAACAATTTGAATGTTCCTCTTTTTGAAATTAAAACAAAAAAGAGAGATTGCAAGAATAATTATGCATACCATTTCGGCCAGGATTTGTAAACTGAAAACAAGGACAATAATAAAGACGAATTCACGCACATGAATATACAATTGAGCAACAAATATCGTTTATTATATATTGCCACAGATATTTTATTGACATGGTTTTAAAATCAAATTTTGTGTTTACATAAAAATATATTTGTTTAAAACTGAACGAAGCTGTATTAATTTATGCAAATACTAACAATGTATTCTTCGTCCTCGTTAGAACTAATATCACGTAGTGCATCTGCTGTGTGTTCAGATTCTGTCTTCAAAGATCCAACACTACTCAAAGTACAGTAATATCATTATTTAATATACAATGCAAGTTGCGAAAAAATATATGTTTAAGCACGACATAACACATGTTTAAATATATATATATATGCAGTACATGAAAGTGTATATGAAATTTGCAAAAAATAGCATGAATCTTGGCAAAACATACACGGTGCAAAAAGAACATTTTATACAAAAGAACAAATACCTAGCATTGGGTGAATCATAAAAAAAACGAACAGGTAAAAAAAATTGTTTATAAATTGTATAATATATATCAGTCTAATTTATGATAAGCTGGAAACCAAACAGCATATATTAAAATGAATGTCCATGCATAGGTAACTGGAAAACCCAACGATTGAAACGATTGAAAATAAACCTTCTGATTTTGATAAAAAAACAATGCAATTCATATTAGAGCAATTATACATATTCATTTTAAAACAAATACATTGAATACTGTTTAAAATAAGTTTTCATGATATTGCATATCTTTAAATATTATTTAACCTTTGATCTGATGAAGAATATGCAACATCACTGGCAGGTATTGCTCCTTGTGTTTTCATCGTCATTTCTGTATTAGTAAAAAGGGTTTTAGATTTATATAATTCTTTCAATTCTTTTACTTTGTTGCGTTGATTTATAGTTTTTTTTCGTAATATTTGATATAGTATTACTCCCACTGCTTCTGATGAAAACATCTAATGAAATTATAATAAGTACCAATCGTCCCATGAAATATTGATATAGTTGAAATTTCTCACTAAATATTTAAAAAATCAAAATGAGAAGATTGACATAATTCATCTGTTTCTTACCAGGTAAGTTTCATAGCAAATCTTTCCGTAATACAATATTTCTTACCTTGCTTTTCTTTTTATTAAAACTCACGTAAGTGATATCAAATGCACGGATACGAACTAAAATATACATCCTTACCAGACATTACCGCTTTTGTTTCAAACTGAAAACGATGAATGGTTTCGATAAACTGATGGTAAAGAAATATATACTAACCAGTGTAAATTATACAAACATTATTTTTTAACTCTTATTTTTAATGACAGTATTGAAATGTTGCATTAGTTAAAAAAAACCATGTTAATTAAAACAAACAAATATGTATCCGTATGCGTAAATACTTACTAAGTTGCTGAGTTGCGCTTCAGCTTTCGCTTTAGAGCTCTTCAGTTCAACTGTAGCGCGTTTGGATTCCGTATTTTGCGATCCAGTACTTATGCAAGTTTTGTAATATAACGAGTAGATATAAAGCAATATGTTAAAATGAATTCATTATTTTATATTTTGTTTTGATATGAGTGTTTCTTTTATTTTCTTTATTAAGCTTCCAATAGTTGATAACGAGGACTATTCGTTTTGTGCGTATGGTTGTATTTATTTGAACTTTATGTATGTATGATATATACTATTATTTAGAATCTGGAGGAAATATGAATAGCTTAAAACATCGGTGTGTTATTTAGTTAAGCGATCATTTACACAAATATCTCATTGGTAAACTCTTATATATAACTTAATAGAATTTACCTGATCACGTCTGAGGAAGTAGCAGCCTTAGAATTACGTAATGGACCATGTATTAGCATTGTCTGTTCTGTAAAGCAGTCATTCATTAATTTTTATGGTTATAGTCACTTTTACTATCCTTTATTTCATACTTTATATGTAAGCATAAAGTGCGTGGTTAATTTATATTCCAACATTTTCGATGTAAGTCTTTTGTTCCTTGTGATCCATAGCAAACACAATTTGAAAACTAATGTATGCATACTTACCATATGTGTCCGGTTTAAACTGAAAACAATGCACAGAAGAAAAGGTAAATACAATAACCAATGTACAGCATACAACCATTTTATCATGATCAATTATTTCCCATGGTTATTAAACTGTTTTGTTATAAAACTATTTTTTATCAAAACGTTTCAAATGTATCTATATAGAGATTAATTCTTACTAATTCGCTAAATGTTCTATCTTCCTCAGTATCAAGGCTATTTAGTACATCCGTGGTTCGTTCTGATTCTGTATTCAGCGATTCAACACTGCTAAAATATAAAATCATTGTACATGAATAAATGAATTTGCACTTTAAAATCCATCTTGTAAAAATTTTAAACTGTTAATTCGAAAATAGAATGAAAATTATTAGCTTGAAAAACATATTTGAAATAATAAAGCCATGCAAACTTGAAAGCAGACAAAAATCATCATTTATACAAAACTTCTGTAATCGACCAATCATAATACGAATATATCAACGTATATATTTATGAACAAATTAAAGTATTTATATAAACACCCCCTTACCCCGATTTCAGTTCGGTATTTATATTAACATCTCTGCCCTAACTATAAATATGGCTCGACTTTAAAATGTTCGTGATTGTGTTTACTGCGATACAATTTTACCTCATTTCTGTCATAGCATTAGCGGTTTCAACGTCATTAGGAGAACCATGTATAATCATCGCCATTTCTAAAACCACATTAATATTTGAATTAGTCATGACCATGTGATAAAATGCACATAGGGGCCCAGTGTATGTGCTCTGTCTTATATATATTTACAGAAGAGGCACCCTGTATCAAGTAAATATATTTGGTTTATGTTGATCATTTTCACTGAAATTTGCTGGCTTTTTGTAATGTGTTGAGAGCAAAATTTTATAATTAAATATTTGTAATTATATAAAAACAGCTAATGATCATACTATCCAAAATACGATAAACTTTATTGATGCTCCATCTTTTTGTCGGTTCAATATGTGTCATTCCAATTATGATTTCCTTAAGGTGTCGTTGTATCGAACCAAGGGTGTCGTCTCTGGTAATTTTAACCAGTTCAACACTCTGCCTTAGCATTTCCTCGCCGATGCAAACGTCACGACCTCTTGCCCGTGATCCTACTTAAAATGCAAATAGAGTTAGGAATAAATATTAATCATGTATTATTTCCAAATGTGCATTTAATGGGCAATATATTTTATTCATAAGGCTTGCAACATTTACATTACACATGTGTTATATATACATACATGAACGCGGAACAAGATATTCATTCTGTAAACCGAATTCAAAGATGATCAGAAACGTTAATCCCATCGCAAAAACATCGACGGCTGATGTGTACTTTTCCAATTGAAACTGCTCTGGAGCCCTGTAATAGCGAGTTCCAATGTGATGTTTTGTTAAATCATCATCATGATAGTCAGTGCAGATCAATTTAGACATGCCAAAATCGGAAACTTTGACCTGATGTTTATCGCGGTACTCTGTCATCAAAATATTACTTATTTTGATATCACGGTGCATAATATCCTGCTCATGGAGATACATTATCGCAGCAGCACATTGGCGTTTTATATCAACTCTAGAATTCATAGATAATGTCATATTGTTAATCAGATAGGCTTTCAAAGATCCAAGTGTACACATCTGTAAAAAGAGCCACCATGAAGTTCGATGAGTAATCAATCCATAATACTTAACGATGTTTTCGTGAGATAATAAGCACAAAATTTGTTCCTCTCGCCTTGCATGTTTTAAAAGTAAACTACGCTGTCTTTTTTCATTCGTGAGTTCGAGCTTTTTAACGACTCGTATATCACCACTTGTAAGATGAACAGCTTTTAATATTTGCCCATATGCTCCATGTCCGATTTCTGGACTAATTGTTACAGTATAGTCACCAATATTTATCGTTAGGTCATCATCTATATGAGTTGCATTTCTTTTTGGTAAACCTATAGATATATCCATACCGTAAATATACTGATATATTATCACATAAGAAGTCTTAAAGTATCCACCGTGTCACCTAGATTGTATATGAAAATAAGGAATGTCATTGCTTTCTTGAATTTCCATAACAAGGAAGAACTATGATAGTAACTTTTATTTTATATGAGCCTAATGTAACGGATCTCTCAATAAATGTAGGCAAATGCACTCCAAATGAATCACCTCTCACGACTATAAATACACACATAACCGATTTTACGGCATGGTTATATTACAAGGTCAATATTATATCATCGGAACGACAATTTATCGAATACATAAGGTGTGCGCTTATTGATCCACTCAATGCAAAGGCAAACATATCTAAGGTATGAAATGTGTATAACTTACAGTACAAAACACAGGTTGATTTCCGTGTTATACTACACACTGTACAAAAATAATACCAGTATTGTTTCAGTATTTTTTAACCGATAAATGAAAAGTTAATTGCAAATTCAGATAGTCTGATTATGAAAATTGAGAATAACGATATGGCACATCATGGTGTGTTAACTATATAGACTTGCGCTTATGTCTACAGGGAATACTATATTGATCAAGATTATTTTTTATAATCATTATTATGGCTGGAGTCTTGCTTGATACTACTCATATTGACGACGAACTTATATTAAAAGTAGGGAATTATCATGTGACTATAAGTCCAGAAATTGGACATGGATCATACGGACAAATTCTGAAGGCAAGTCACATTTTAAGCGGTGATATACGTGTCGTTAAAAAAACTTGAACTCACTGAAGATGCGAAACGCCGGGAACGACTTTTGAAATATGCAAAGCGGGAACAAAGCGTATTGTCCAATGTTTTTCATTTCAACATTGTCAGATACTATGGATTAGTTACTCATTGAAGCTCTTGGTGGTTATTTTTAGAGCTATGCACTCTTGGAACACTTAAAGCTTATCTGATCAACAATATGTCATTACCGATTAAAAATAGAGTTGATATAATACGACAATGCGCAAGTGCATTAATGCATTTTCATGAAATGGGTGTTATGCATCGTGATATCAAGTTAGGTAACATTTTGATGACGGAAGAGTATGGGACACATTTAGTCAAAATTTCGGATTTCGGCATGTCTGTACTTGTTTGCGCAGAGAATATCAATGTAGATCTAACAAGGCATCATATTGGAACGCGCTATTACCGGGCCCCAGAGCAATTTAAAGGAGAGAGTTATCAAAATATTGCTTATTTTGATATCACGGTACATAATATCCTGATCATGGATATACATTATCGCAGCGGCTCATTGGGGTTTTATATCAACTCTAGAATTCATAGATAATGTCATGTTGTTAATCAGATAGGTTTTCAAAGATCCAAGTGTACACATCTGTAAAATGAGCCACCATGAAGTTCGATGAGTAATCAATCTATAATACTTAACGATGTTTTCGTGAGATAATAAACATAAAATGTGTTCCTCTCGCCTAGCATGTTTTAAAAGTAAACTACGCTGTCTTTTTTCATTCGTGAGTTCGAGTTTTTTAACGATTCGTATATCACCACTTGTAATATGAACAGCTTTTAATATTTGCACATATGCTCCGTGTCCGATTTCTGGACTAATTGTTACAGTATAGTCACCAATACTTATCGTTAGGTCATCATCAGTATGGGTTACATTTCGCCGTGGTTAATTATTAGACATATCCATACCAACAATCGATTGATACATTATCACATTAGAAGTCTTAAAGTATCCACTGTGCCACCTAGATTGTATATGAAAATAAGGAATGTCATTGCTTTCTTGAATTTCCATAACAAGGAAGAACTATGATAGTAATATTTATTTTAAATGAGCCCAATGTAAAGGACCTCTCAATAAATGTAGGCAAATGCACTCTGAATGAATCACCTCTCACGACTACAAATACACGCATAACATATTTTTCGGCATGGTTATATTGCAAGGTTAATATCACATAATTAGAATGACGATTAATCCAATGCAATAAAGTGTGAGTTTATTGATCGCCTTTATATAAAGGTAAACTAATATAGAATACAATTAATGTGCGTAACTAACATTGCATAAACACGGATTTACTTCCGTGTTATAATAAACACGGCACAAAAAGAATGACATCATGTATAGTATAAGAAATCCGGTAATCGTAAATGTTAAGAATGTGGTTATGACATATTGTGTTCTGTTAACTATATAGACTCGCGTTTGTATTTAAATGGAATAACATATTATTGAATTTTCTTTAATATCATAATTAATATGGCTGGAGTATTGCCTGAAACTACTCATATTGAGGACGAGCTTATATTAAAAGTAGTGAATTTTCGTGTGTCCGATGTATTTCATAGTCTATTTAACTAATTGAAAACGACAAATTATGTTATCGGATCCAGAAAAAAATAACCTGCGGGCGCCAACCGTATCAAATATCTGACCGAACCTTGGGGCGCCAACTTATTTTATAATAAGTATTATTATTATAATGAATAATATATAAGGGCTTGATGCATATAGCCTCGTTTTTGTGTGTGGCAATTTTTAGTATCATTAACCAAAATATATATATAACGTTTTTTTTCACATTTTACACAAGGAAAATACTTGGACTCCTTTTGAATAAAACTTCCTGGGTAAAGGTGTTTCTTCGATCATTGGGAGAACACACACCATACATTTACACTCAAGCGTTGAAAACTTTTCGTAAGTCCAATATTCTATTTTGAAGAAGAACGTTCATTGGATGCTATAAGAAGCAACAAATACTTATTTCAAATATTTATCAATATGGTAAGAATGGTTATTAAAACTACGAAATAAATAAGCAAGGTGATTATTGTATATGCCATTTAATCAAATGCCAATGACAATCATTGAGTTATGATCGATTAAATCTATATAGAACTTATCTCTCGTGGATTTAATTTTCTATATGTTTTTAAAGGTAGTTTGAAAGTTGAATATTGTGAAAAAAATATATTGTCGAAATTATAAGACCCGCTTAATGGAAAATTAATCGAGTAATCGGAAAGGGGGTTAGGGCCTGGCCACATTGGAAGCTTTTATCTGCCTTTTTTTCAAACAAGCGGAAAACCAGCTTTTATTGTGCTTTTAGTGGTCACATTGGAAGCTTTTTGGACTTAAACATTTTACAATAAAACCTTTATATCGAGGTCTATAGATTTATATATTGAATGTGCTGTGATAAAACATGGTGATTATCGTTGTTAACACGTTTGCAGACACATGTTATTTATTGACCTGATTGTTTAGGCTTTACAATTCATCTCTTGTATTTTCTGGTTCCTAAAGTGCAGTTTACGCTTTCCTTCATATCATTAAATTTAAAGCCATTGATTGTCGTATATTGGTCTCTAATTTCAATCGAAAAAAAGAGAGAATTATCCATTCTTGTGATTTTTTTGTTTCAAATGGTATACGCGAACATGGTTTGGACGTTTTCGCTATTTTGCCTGACAATAAAACTTAAGCAAATTTAACGATTTTAAAGTATATATAGATCTACCTTTTATCAACTATCTTATCTGTGAAATTAGAAATATCCATTTAATGGCTTACTTTTTCCATTAAAAAACCTTAATCCTACCGTGGTTCTTCTTTACGGTTTGCCATAGAGGAGAAAAGTGTCCTGGAATATTTCTTTTATAAATTTATCCGTTTGATTAATTGACATCCCAATTTTACCTTCGCTTTTACATGTCCTTTATACGTTCCATCCAAATGTACAAAGACTCTGTCAAAATATAATGTAATGTATTGCTGATGAGTTCTAATGAAAACGACATCATGTTTATTTTAACATGTATTTTAACCAAGGTGTCATATCATATTAGATATTCTAGGTCAAAGGCTTATTAACTAGAAAAAGGAAATTAGGTGTAGAATAGAGCCATGTGTCATACCTAAGGAGTCTATCGGCATTGAACATAATATCAGGTGCTATAGATCTACAATAACATACACTTCACCATGAAATGCATAGTGACAAAGTCTAGGCAGTTTATGTTGTACATAATATTATCACGGGATATAAATTATTAATTTCAAATATTGGTTGAAGTGACAAAAAGGTAGGCCAAAGTCAGGCTCCATGTGTTTTAGAATACAAATTACCTTTAAAATTCAGTCTTCTGCTAGCATCGTCCAGTGTTTAATTCGACATTTCCCTTGTTTAAATGCTAAATTGTCTTAACTATGAACTTGCTCGAAAAGCTTCCAATGTGACCACTAAAAAGGCAAGTTACAGAAATGAGCTTTTTTGGAAAATGTTTAAGTCCAACAAAGAACATATAGCAAAACACAGCTTGTTAGGAAAAAAAGGCAGATAAAAGCTTCCAATGTGGCCAGGCCCTTATACATTTTTAATTTGCAATGGATACCATGTATATATGTGATTAGAAAATATATGTTTACCAGTCTGGTAGATTCTGAAGAATCGAATGCAAATATAAAGAGGAACAAAAGAGTGCATTATTACCATACATATGAACGATTCACATAATACACATTATGTTTACACATTATTTGGCAGTAGTCAGTTAACAGTAATACCTCAGTAAACCGAACGATTTTACCGATTTACGGTTTATTCGATAAGATTTATAAAGAAAATATAGAGCCTCGGATCGCAAAATTCCTTTGGTTTAAGCAATAATTCAGTTTATCCGTGTTCGGTTTACTGCATAACTATGTTTTTTGCAAAAGACAAGTTTTGTGAATACGCTTTGGCAGTCATGACAAGATTTTGAAACTTGTTTAAAAATCATCATTCATGCGACATATTATACATTGTTTTATGTTAAGAATATGTTAAATGTGGATTAATTCAAATTTATATGAAACAATGGCATTGATTTGGTACAGTGTGAGCGACTTGATAAGCTATATTATGATGCTGAACTAGCTAAGCTCCTGATTCCATTTTTTAAGCAACTTGTTCCTTAGTTATTTTAGTGAGCTATTTTCATTGAATGTATAAATAACCATATTTATAAATCAATCATAACTGCTTGTTATGTTAATGATGTTCAAACAAAACACAAATAAAACAAGTATTGCATATTCCAGTTTTCATTTATTAAACTGAAAGAAAAATATCACATTCCGAACCTTAGTTTTACTCTATCTTATTTAACTCGAAAATTGTCGTTTTTTGTTTTGTAATGTTTACATAACGTTTGCTTTGAAGCTAATTGATGCATTTTTAAAATTAATATATTCAACAAGTTTATTCATATTAATAAGCTCGTTATGTTTATACTTAATTTTAATGTACTACATTGTAATACAAGGATACTTAGTTTATATTTTATTGCTCGAATAGATAAGAATATTTTCCAAAGACTGGAAGATATATTGCTACATTGTAGGTATATACCTAAAGGTTGCCATAAAGCATTTACTTGTGATGATACAAAAAAGCGTTTGATAGAAAACATTTTCCGGTTATACATTTACACGTTTATGATATATTTGATATAGCAAAGGCAAATGATAGAATATAACTGCTACACTTAAACAGGAGGAGAATCGTCCGAATGTGTTTCAGAACACACAAGCCCAATACTGTGTTCATATTGCTAGATATGGCTACAAAGCGAGTTAATGAACTAATTTCAAAAATTGCTAGTCTATACTTACGAAATTCAGTCTGATATAACTCGGAAGATATTTTATACAAAATACGTTTTTACGAATCTACAAATGCAAAAAAAGTACATCGATATACTATTTCAGCAAAGCGTTTTCTATTTCTCTTACAAAATATTCAATTCAACTTACCCTCATAGTAATACATGGTATTGATATTAACAAATTGGTTTGGAAAACTCAATTGAAATCATAGACATTCAACCTAATTATAAACAGACATTAATATTAAACAAATTTATTTTGAAAATATACATTTTCTGACATAACATTTATCACATTCCCCAATTCAAGGGCTTTGTTTTTCAAGTTTATTTTTCAATCTTATTTACAAGTAATATATACAAAAAAATCGAATGTACCATGGATATATTACACAAATGCAAATCGTTTTTTTTTATTAAAAGGAGTGGGAATCGTTTTTTATCACGAGACAATTGTGTTTCAGCAACCGTTCGATACATAACAGGCAAATTTATTCCGATACAACCTTTCTACTGGTTGGCTACTTAAGGGCGTTTAAGGACTAAAGCAAAAAAATCATCGCTCATTTACGAAATCTTTAGAGTATATGATTCTATTTGCTAAAAGAAGAAATTAATTCTCATTGCCCAATTTCATGTCTTAACTACATGTATATGAATGTAGATACCATGGTACTGTCAGCGGCTCTCCGTGTCTGCGGATAATAAATGGGTATAACATATGATAATTCCTGCGATATTAATTCCTCTGGGATAACAATATTTTATACCATTTCAAATTCCGCAGACGCAGACGCAAAAAGCCACTGACAGCGTCATAAAGTGATTTTGTATTTCATTTATATATGTTTTTTAAGACCGCCTTTTATATGAATCAGAATATAACCTATATATCGACGTATTTTAATAAAGACTTAAGTCTTTCACTTCAAAGCTTCAATTGAGATACTCTTGACTTTATAATTTCCCTTTTTTATCTGTGTTAGCCACTGATGATATTGTTCTCAAGTATCATACATATAGGTCCTCGTTGTATATTATCATATAAACGTGACTCATAGTATTTGACAATGCATATAGAAAGGAAATTGAATATCAGATGCCTGAACGATAAGTATGGAGGCGTTATATAATAGACCGATTGACATTATTTTGTAATAATTTATCAATTGTTCCAAATTGCAAATTATTATCTTGAAATGAATATAATTCTAATCGACGCGAAAACGTGAAAATATTTTTTTCTCTGGAATATGAACCTTTTCATTTCGAACATGCACCTGATATTTTCTTGTTAAGAAATTATAAGAGTTCATCTGTAAAGTAGTTTATCTTCAACCCTTTTTATGAATTCTTAAAGCTGTTGAGTGTATGTTTAAGTACGTGACAAGCATATAAGATCGACATCATGCGCATTATGTTTATGAAATCTAGAGCGAAAATAAGTAAGTTATGCATGTGAAACTTACGGACAAAAGTAAACCTATTTTAAACGTTCGAATTATCCTAAAATCAATGATCTTCTGCATTCAACGATCGAAACCTTAAGCTGCTTTCGACTCCGAATATTTTTTATTAAAAGTACCCATTAATTCTACATGTATGTTGGATTATCAGGTATAAACCGCTTAATGGTGTTTTTAAAAAAAATGCACACTATCCTCTGTAGGGTCTTTTTATACATGATCAGTCGAACGCTGAATAGGTCATATATATTTTCTGTGTTACAGAATTTTATCAGATTCATGAATCGCAGTTAACGTAATTTGGTGCGCATTTCTATATTGCCATATTATTTAGTCTCTTGATATATGTAATAGATTGATATCACGATGATAGCATATCAGTATATCTTGTAAGCCTATTACGTGTATAGCAGCAATCTTTGTAGCATTTAAACTCATAGTTAACAAAGGAATTTATTCTTGCATACTATTATATTCATATTTCTAAATGATCCGATTCTAAACCTTCTTAATGAATACATAAGTATAAAATCATACTTGTATTTTACTTAAATATATAATATGTTAGTTAAACACTGATCATTTACTTTGAACAAGTGCATTTTGCACCCTTTATCTAAATACCTTTTTTTAATTAAACTATCTGATAGATACAAATTCTGGTGAATGTCAATTAATGGTTTTATTTGCATTTATAAAGAATTATTGCGGTAATCATACCCATTCAAAGTATATAACAACCGTTATCAGTATTTAACAATACTTATTTGTACTTAAATGTCATATAGCAATACTTATAGATAATAAAGACTCAGAGCAGAATCAATGATATACATATAGGCCAAGATTAGATATAAACGACGATTATTTTCACTGAAATACCATCAAACACAATATCACATTAAGAAGCACTTCATTTTATATACATTTTTATACATTCAACATTTAGAAAATACCGGTTTTATTTTTTCGTCCGCCGGTCGGACAAACCTTAAAGACACCAAAGTCAACATGTCAAAGTTCGTACGACTAATTATTTTTATCGTCTGCAAGTCTTACAGACCATGTGATCAATATCTACTGAAGAAAGACAATTATTCCGAATACATATTTATAGATTCAAAACAACACGACAAAGAGTAATTAAGACCTGGCCATACCGGAAATTCTCTTGAGGTTTTTTCCCCTATCGAACCCCGTTTTGGAAAATATTTCTCATCCGAAATGCTCGTTGCGTTGCTTAAGCTAGACACGTTTTTCGGTTCCCCTTTAAGGCATAAAACACACAATTTGATCGGATAAACAAAACACGAAACGGCTTTCCATGTGGCCAGGCCCGTATTCAGGATATATCTATAGATTCAAAACATGTAGAATCTACAATGCTCCTGCCACCCTGAATGTCATTTTTTTCATCAAATTCAAAATCAGCAAGGGTAGTTCATGATACGTCGTATTTGGATATGACGTCACATTGCGTCCTCTTTAACTGTTTTTCAGGACGTCACTTTACGTCGCCAGTGATTTCGTCTCATCATACGCCATACGTACGTCATCACGACACTCGCATGACGTTGTTTGAACATCCGTTACACAGAGGGAATTCGCTAATTCGTCACAGAGACGAAGAACGTCATTGCGAAGTTGCTGACGCCTTGCCCAAAAAGTCATGACATTTACCTAAAACAAACGGTTAATTAAACTTGAATAGAAACCTCGTTCGTTATTTTCACAAATACCATAAATTCACAATCGGAATGCTATACAAACTACAGGGGTGGACATAATATGGACTGGACATAAAATATGCGCGCTGAATTTCAAACTGTCAAATTTCTCTTATCTCGTGCCAAATATATCTTTTCAAAGCTAACAACTTTATAAACACGTGCTTAATGTATGTCCCGATGCTCTTCAAATAAGTTAAATACCAAATTCACTTAAAGTATTTGACCGTATAAAATTGAGCGCTCATATATTGTCCCGTACATATTATGACCAACCTTGTACTGCAGGTTATCAGGTAAAACACAATTCTAGTGAAAACGGCAAACTCATGAAATGGATTACATTGAAAACAATTCTTAACGACAAATGACCTTAAAACCCCTATTTCTTAACCAGATATACACCCAAAAAGTGGAATACATATTTAAAATTCAATGACTCATCTAAAATGCAATTATTTTGTGTGTTTTATACCGCCCCCACCCTACTACTTTATTACTGCCCCTTCTAAAAAATGCACTTGTTTTAGTGTTCCCCCTTCTTTATACCACACGGGAATTGTTGCTTTGTACAACTGTAAGTACTCGAAACTACTTTTATATGCAACATCAAACGTCTTAATATTTTCAAACACTCAGTTACAACCTCCTTAGAAATACTTTTATTGTTTGTTATGAATTTTCAAAATGACTTTCAAGATTAATTTCTTGGAAATACCCAATCTTTCAATATTCACATAACACTTTATTGACTATACATGTGCGTGCGTATGAGAAAAGGGTCATATCTATTTACAACTGAAACCTATATATTTACATGGTTTGCGCATAATATGCTTCGATATAAGTCGAAAAGCTTAAAAATCAAGGACATTTATCAATAAGCCCACAAAAAATACATGTATATAAAACTGTACAGCAATGGTCACATGGAAAACATAAACGAATTAACGAACAGACAAACGAACACATTGTACAAAAACACAGTCTTTTTAAGCAGCTAGCACAGGCGCTATTAATCATTCTCTCGCACAAATCACCTAACAGTTTGCTTTCTTCAAAAAATCCAAAAAATACTTTGTACAACAACACATTGTATCCAATCATAATTAGCAGCACAGTCATTATCCACTATCTATCCACACGGAACATTCTGGAGACACCTATGGATCTATGACTCGTTGCTAAGGCGAGTGCAACAATGGTTGCTATGATGGTTGCTAGGCAGTTTGGCGTTGCTATGGTAGCAGAGCCGCCAGGTGTGATTTCGTTTGTGTTTCTATTGTTGTCGTTAGCAACAGGTTGTTCAATGTATATATCGTCGTCGGGTTTCGTCGCTGGGTTGGATGGATCTTCGTTAACTATGAATACAAAACGATAAGAAAATATAAGTCACTTGAAAAATGAATGATTCCAAACATAATTATCTTAATTTCTTAATTGATGTAATTGAGTAAACGTTTAAACATTAGGTTTTGTTTTGGCTTAGCAGACACCATTATTGTTGGAAGTTATCACGTTGTTATCACAATTGTTTCTCGTAAAACAATTTAATTCACTTGGGGCCATTTACACGGATG
>LQRL01015234.1:0-10332 GCA_001703475.1 Hydroides elegans | reverse complement strand
TATAGTTATTTATATCTAAATTTATTTGTTTAGTTCGTTAACATTTTTTTTCAAAATGCTACTCCTCCGTAAGTTGTGGGCCGATTTTAATGAGACTTGGTTTAAAATATTTCTAGTGAGTTTGGGCATTTTAGTTGTGGTATTTTATGCTTATATTGCTTATATAAGCAAAGTTATGAGTGCTTATATCTCATCATTTAAACATTATGGGTAACACTGGTGTTCAATTATCCTGTGACGTTTTGATTATGACGTAACAATCGGAGTTGCGCTGCGTTTCGTCGAACCAATTTTACACACCATAATGCTTTGATTATGAAATAGCTAATATGTTTTGGGCTTTAAAATGTTTAATGGTGTTATATGTATGTATGATATACAAAGGAGATCCAATCGCCTCGAATAAAACAAACAACATCGAATATACGCTTTTGTTTAAATCTTTGAAAAAATAATCATCTTCCAGGTAACTTTACTTCTATTTTAGCTCAAATGGGGTGAGTATGGTAAATATCGAAATTAGGTTTAAGGGATACATAATTTTCTTTTAAAATCTGAGTTTTAAACGACTCGTCCTACGAAGTACATGTACGTGTCATCTAATGTCAATTATATACAATATTTCTTCGAATATATGATTGAACACCTTGTACCTTCAGCCTTGCCATTTTGCATTGAAACATTTAAATATATTCTTTGAATTGATCCACATAGAAAACCTTTAATGCTCTCGTGCTGATTTCTAAATGACATTAAAGCAAATTGTTCAACCCTCGAGTTTTCCTCGTATATTAAATGCGAGGTATTACCCATAGAAAATATTGTCTCACAACTGAATTTAACGTCCTATTTAACCTTAAGCTAGTCTAACAACCAGCCGTAGGTGCTCTACCGGCTGTCTACCGGCAATTTTGAAGAAATTATACGGAACGCGCACGTAACTCGCACCGGTTTCTGCCCGTGGACTGCCCGTACGTGCCCCGCAGCAGAAAACATATATGCAAGTTTTGTTTTCGCTGCGGGCGCTCTACGATCAACTAATCGTGGGCAGTTCGAAGGAAGCACGCACGGAGCGCGCACGGGGCATGTGTGTGTACCATACTCTCACGACTGGAAGGCTACGCGCTCTGCGGGGCTCCTGCGATCAGCAAATCTTTAAAATGCTGCGGGGACCGTAAGGGCAAGACTAGCTTTAAGCAAGATGTGGCACACTGTCCTTGGACAGTCTTGTATATGCAACATAATTATATATGAGCCTTGTGCTCCTACGTTTAACGTTAAAGAATAATGTAATATGCCTTTAAAATCTAGCTTGGTTTTCATATGTACGTGCATAAAATGATTTTTAAACGTAAAAATAATGTTTTCGTTTCTATGGTACGCTCGATTGTTTATTTCCATCTTTAGAATATACATGTATTTTCATTTAGATTACACTAAACTTTTTATAACCTATAGGGGCCTATGTCTTATTAATATATTTGTATCTTCAGATGCTCAGTGCGTGTCGTTAAGTCGCATCGTGCAGGCGTAGGCAAATCCCTTAAGGCCGCACGACTCGCATACGCAGCTAAAGATTTGAACAAACGCCTTGTAAAGGACCCGTATGTACGAGTTAACATGCACAGAACAACTATCAATGTCTCTGACATTCTACATCAGCTGCTCGAGTATACGGATGCTCCCGAAAATCCGCGACCGCGTTTGTTTCATCTGGATATTGCCCATGAGGTAAATACGTCTTTATTAATCGTATGTATAATCATGGCCCTTTAAGGCAATATAATAAGTTTCACAGTTCGAATGTGTTTCTGTCATCGTAAAGTAAATCATCATCAACATCTCATCAGTTCGCTTCGAGAAAACACACATTTGTAGTTTTATGTGTAATGTGGATTAACTGACACAGCAGACATACAACCTTAGAAACTAATCTGGAATCTTTCGGATTCTATGCTTGATTATTGTTTTCCTAATGATAACGGTCTATTGAATTTTAGATAACAATATTGATGTGTCTTTTGTGAATATTTTGGTATCAAATGTATATCAATTTGAAATGTTTTAATTGATACATGACCCAAAATACGGAAGGAGGTGCCTTTGCTAACGTGTTCAAATCCCATAAGACACATGCTTAAGCTTAGAGAGTCTATGGGGATTCCACACATAAACTGCATAGACGTGCTAATCAGTTTTTGAGTCACCCCAAATCAGTTTTTGGGTCACTTACTATTTGTCACAGAGACATTATTTATATACATTTTTTTTAAAACACAAAAGAAAATAACACCTCAGTATGTTCGTGATTTCATTTGTTACGTTAAAAGAGTATATTTCATGTTTTTTCCTAGTGAAAATAGCGAGTGACCCAAAAACTGATTATGACTCAAAAACTGATTTCCCCTTCGAGATTCTAATGCACTAGAACCGTAAGGTCTTCTTTCACGGGGAGATCTTAATGGCGGTCTTATGGGTTTCAACAGAACAAAATCTACACGTCCTTTTTAAAACTCGGTATTTTGGTGTGTAAAATTAGAGAGAGATCATATAAAGTGATCCATAACTATTCCTAAATGGATGAATATTCTATATTTATGAATGGTTAATAATTGTATTTTGTACTAGTAAATTTATGAAAAGCTGAAAAGAATGATTCCAGATTAGTTTCTAAGGCTGTACTTATAGGCCCTGTATTTGCCTTGATATAACCGGTATTTCCTGTAAGCGGTAGACGAATTCGAGTTGACGGTTGTCTTATTTGAATCAAAGCTCTTTGCTAACATACGTATTGTTTCCTCATTCTAGGTACAAGAAGGTGTAGACGACCTCTTGTTCAACTTGGTCATCCTGGGTAGCCTAACGGACCAAGAGGGCTACGTTTGGAGGCGGTCTCCCTTTGATCTCTATGTCATCGAATCCATGCCCATTATGCTACGGGACCAGTTCGCGCAAGTATGTTTATTGATTGTAGTTTAAGAAAATGCATCGTTCTTGCTCTTTATTGCCAACGCATAATTTGTATTTTGAAGTCTACAGTCATTAACAACTAAGATTCCTGGTTAGTGTATAATTGTAGTCTCGATATCTGCTACTTAATTATATGAATATTAAATACATTTAACATTAAACAGCATATGGAGCATTGTATCAAGCTACTTATTATTGTAGGAAAGAAACGCGCGTCGACCGAAAGATACGGGTCCTCTCTATGCTCACCAAGTCTTCCAGTTCCTGCCTACTCTGACGTGCTGGTCACCGACGGAGAGCAGGGACATTCTGACCAAACAGATGGATGCTCCAGGTACATAAGTTTTGATTCTGTTATACATCGCAACTTTAAAAGAGGCCGAGGAAACAAAAAAAAACAAGATTTACATATACATGTATTGATATTAAGATCAGTTAATTTGTCATTCGGAAAACAGTCCTTGAAAAAAGTTTGAAAACCTATAACAGCGAAATTCTCATACCACTTATATAGCCTCCATCATTCACATTTTACCAGGAGCTGCAATCGCGTACAAAGACTATCATCAGCACGATCAACTCATGGATTTGGAAGAGTTCATGAGTCCAGCCTGGCAGAGGGTGTATCAATATTTAGACCAGTTCGATAGCGGAGTAAACGACTTTACTGTAGATACAGATAACGCTGCTGGGAATACACGGGATTGCTTAGATGTCCTTTTGAGGTTTGTTCAAAATTATTAAACGATGTTGGTATGATAATACATCTTATAGGTAGAAATTCTTGCTTCTACAGACGTTCACACCAAAGGCGTTTAGTTGGTTGATTCCTGGAGGATCAAGTTTTTTTTAATTTCAATTCAATGCGATTTATTCCATCAAAATTTACATATGATTTTAAGAACTTGCTTTTAAGAGAATAATGGGCTAACTAGAAAAAAAATCCCTTTTAATTGTTTCACCTTATAGTAGATATATCTTTACCTTCTATTCGTTTCGTAGACACTGTGGACTCCGTGATCCTTCCTGGGCAGAACTTCGCCACTTTGTGCATTTCCTCAACATCCAACTTCTCGACTGGGATCTGTCCGTGTTCTGTTCCGTGTTCTTGGCTCCAGATCTACCCGGATTTAAGCAATTCGTCGTGAAAAGTATGATCCAAATGTCGAGGGATTTCGCCACGAGGTCGCTAATTCTGTCTGAGGAGACACCGTCGGCCGTTCAACAAATGGAAGAGGTAAATTATTTGTATACAACACAATGCGTATACATGTAAATCGTATGATTGCTTCATATCTTCTATTTATGTCTGTATTTAGTAGTTATCTACATGCTGCATTTTCCAGCGAATGTTTGTGAAAGTCTTTAATATGTAGTCTATACTAAATGTCATGTCAATTTGAGAGAAAAAAAACTAAAACTCTGACTTCTGATATTTTTGGTGCTGTTAGGATGAAGACGAATTAGCCCGATTCCAGTTAAAGCGAACATGGGAGAGCAGGTAAACAAGAAATTTTTGTATATATTTTAGAAGATAAATGGATACACAGAATTCAACTGTTTACTGATAAAATTGTCTTTTATAGGCATATCTATCTGTTTATATCGAAGCATGATACTCTTTATCCGTCTCGATACTTCTCCCAGGCCTTTATTCCAAACGAAACCTTTCTTCTAAAACGCTATGTTTTGTTTGCAGTCCGCATCCTTACGTGTTCTTCAACTCCGACCGTAACTCAATGACATTCCTCGGCTTCAACATCGGAGAAAACGGAGAGATGATTGACCAACAAACGAAAATTACACTTGAGCACAACGTGATGGCGAAACCACTGAAAGAGGCCTTAGAGAGGAACTTGGTACCCCTCAAAGAAAACTTCGACGTCTTGCATAGGTATGATATTATAAGTTATTAAGTAATTTATTTCCTTGTATAAAGTTTGGTGTGTTATATAGCCATCTGTCTGTTACATTCATTGTCAACACGAAATTCTCCAAAATCTCATCGGGACATCTTATAGAAGAGACGATTCAAGCAAAATTAGTAGACATTCAGTTAAGTGTGAACATTTATAAACAGGCCCTAAGTGGCTCGTATAGGTTTCATCTCTCGAGTTTTCGTTACGCTTTCATTACATGAAAGTTGTATTTTGCATTCAACACATGTGATCCTTTTTTTTATCATAAATGATGCATTTGATACCTTTACAACCTATCAGATATGCCAAAATCGACAAGATCCATCGCATTATGGGAGTACCAGAAGGTACAACTGGGTATCCAGATGAAAGCTATGTGCTAACAACAGACAATGTCAAGAAAATCATGGCCATTTACATGAGGTTCCGTTGTGGAATTCCCGTGATAATTATGGGTGAAACGGGCTGCGGCAAAACGAGACTCATTAAGTTTATGTGCGATCTCCAGAAGCCATCGGACGGGCCAGATATTCAAAATATGATCCTTATGAAGGTATGCAACGTTCGCAACCTGATTATAGTCTGACGTATACCGATATTATTTTATCATATACCGTACGTATTCAACGGCGTATAGGCTGCGCCCTAAATTCAGCATTTTTTGCTAATGATATATTGTACATGTAGTTTACCTTATAATATAGTATATAACCTTTAACAAAGGCCTTATGTATGTTGGTAGTAATGATTCAACCTTTATGTAAAACATTACAAACGCCCTTATTTTATATTAGGATCGCTGTTTCATCTGTTTGATTAAAAAAAAGATAATTGTTGACCTGTTTATATCCACAGGTTCATGGAGGAACGACAGCCCGAGATATAGAAAACAAACTGAAGAAAGCTTTGCAAACCGCTGGCAAAAACAAGAGAATAGCAGCTCATATAGATACCGTCATGTTTTTCGACGAAGCAAACACAACAGAAGAAATCGGAAAGATCAAACGGGTTATGGTGGACAATGATCATGAGATACAGGAAAGTGGGCTAAAAATCGTCGCTGCTTGCAATCCATACCGAAAGTAAGTGAAAGTCAAATTGCATTGATTTATCAGTAAATAGTAAACAGGAAATTTTATTGTAAAGAAGGAAAAGCTCAGATATATTTAACAGTTCGCATTTGTACAACAAAAAAAACATACCATGATGTACATGTATAGTCATCAACAGCTGGATTTATATCTGCTATCGCATTTTCAGCGGTATGTCTTATAATAAAAAACAATGGATGAGTGCAAAATGTAAGTTGCCAAACGTCATATTTATCTTTTTATAAGACATTCAGATGAGATGATTAAAAGGCTGGAGCAAGCCGGTCTCGGCTACCATATCCAAGCAGATGCTACTGCCGATAAACTTGGTAAGTTCTTATTTTGGTACCATTTATACCGGGGATAGGCCGATACGCGGTCTATTACATATGGCAATAGTTGTTTGATGGATATGTTACACATTAAACAAATATTTTATTTTAATAAAAAAATGAGGTTTTTTATCTAAGTTTAGATTTTTATAACAATACGAGCTGTTCTGATCATTGTTTGGTACTTTGTAGGACAAGTTCCCATGAGGAGGTTGGTGTACCGCGTCCAAGCTCTACCTCAGAGCATGCTACCGTTAGTCTGGGATTTTGGACAACTGGACATCAACACAGAAACCCGATACATCCAAGAAATGGTCAACAAATGCGTAAGATTTTCAGCTCATTATATATATTGTGTTTATTGAAAACGATTTAAGCATTATTATCCTCAACATATGTAACGCTTTGATTTAATAAATTCATTTTTTTGAGTGATCGATCTGAAGTTTTGTTCGTAGGTCAATGACAAAAGGCTTCCTGATTTACCGAATCTGCAACAAACCCTGAGCAACATTTTGGCTGCGTCTCAGAACTTCATGAGGCAACAAGAGGTAACGTCTAAGTTTTTTTTGCAAATCAATATTTAACTAAGTTTTTTAATCTGATAAAAATATCTACATGAGTAGTTGGCCCGATGTATATAGGATGGCGTATTCCTGAACTATCAGTTCCTCCAAACTCCGAACCGTAACGGATGAACATTTGTATTAAAGACAAATACAGATATACATTTAGATTTTGTAATATGTTGACCTGTCACCCAAATCATAACCTCTAGGATGAGTGCAGCTTCGTCAGTCTGCGTGATGTGGAGCGAGTGCTTCAAGTGACTTGCTGGTTCTACCAACACAGGGATCGCATGTTCGAAGCCATGAATGAACTGGCCGCAGAGAGAATGCAACGCCATGATTTAATTCAACACACTGATGAGGATGAAGAGGATGAGATGGAAGAGGATGAGTATGAGGTATGGGATATTTAAGATGTGTTTTTGTTTATAGATGTAAGTACATGTAGCTGGGCAGAAGAACACATATTGCGCATATTATTATGCCCTGTTGTGTCATTGCATTTGCTTGAGAAAAGCTTAAGAAAGGTTGTCCTAACTATTGTACAAGTTATATTATAGCATCGACCTACTCAAAACTCCCATTTTCATCATATAATGTTATCACATATGTCTGTCTAATGTTATTCAATTAAATGAGACATTAAAATGTGCCTATCTTTACTCACATTCATAAATTAAAACCCCACTTATAGCATATTTATTTTCGATAGTTATCAAATTATTCTCATTTCCTTCTCCTTTAGCCCCTTGATGACATGACGAGGTCACTCATTCTTGCCCTCGGCGTGTGCTACCACGCGTGCCTGGACAAGAGACGAGAGTACCGTGAGTGTGTGGCACCACATTTCGACGCACCGCTCTCAAGGGTGACGGAAGTACTTATCGAAGAGGAAATCAATGGGTTAGTAATTGCCTTCTGTAAATTACCATTTCCGCGGATTTCCTTATTTTCTACCTTTTTACTACTTGAAGCCACGTTAACTTAATATAAAATTAGCTATTCGATAAGAAAACCAATATGTCATAACAAGGTATTGGTTCGTAGCTTTTACTATATTACGACATGGAAAATAAATAATAAATTCGTGTCGTGTGTATTGTCGGGTCTGAATCTTAGATGACTTCGCGTGAATATCAAATTGTGATTCCTAGCCTAAATGTTGATATTGATCCATGTTCAACAGCTGCCAAGACGTGTTCCTACACGAGTTAATCCTTGAGGAAAACATCGCGCGCAATCAGGCCCTGAAAGAAAACGTCTTCATGATGGTGGTTTGCATTGAGCTCAGGATCCCGTTGTTCTTAGTCGGCAAACCGGGCAGCTCTAAGTCGCTTGCAAAGACAATTGTTGCCGATGCAATGCAAGGGGATGCCTCGAGATCAGACTTGTTCAAGGAGTTCAAATCGGTAAGAGCTAATAGATTTGTTTCTCAATCCGATCCGCTCAACACTTTGGTTTTAATGAAATTGAGTATGACACATTATGGTCGATCACAAACTTGTCTTATCGTCAAACAAATCACATATCAGTTATTTAAGTAAAACCTATATTTGACATCTCACAACTATGCAATTTGTTATTGAGTAAGAACAAAATGTTCGGTGACGAACATTGTTCATAAAATTGTATGACCTGGTGACAATGATACGAATTTATTTTAGGTCCATATGGTATCCTACCAATGTAGTCCCCTAGCCACACCGCAAGGCATTGTGGGAACGTTCAAGCAATGTGCAGACTTACAAGAAAAGAAGGATTTGGACAAATTCGTTTCTGTGGTCGTACTGGATGAAGTTGGTTTGGCAGAGGACTCACCTAGGATGCCACTTAAGGTTTGTATTTTGTTTGGCAAACATAGAATAAAACTTGTCTAAACATGTACAAGAAAATGTATTTTTGTATTTTTTAACGCATTAAACAGCTTCATACTAAATATGTTTGCAAATGTTTGTTGATTTTATTCGAAAATCTACATGTACATTAAACTAGTATTCTATTCAAGTTCACTAATGATATGGCGGAATGCAAGTAATAAAGCCGACTATTTCTCCAATTCAACTGGTTCCAATTTTCTATTAAAAGTTGTTGAAGAAGTTTGACTCAATATATTTTTCAGGCTTTACATCCGCTGTTGGAAGATGGTTGTGAGGGAGACGAAGATCCAGCACCGCACAAGAAAGTGGCTTTTATCGGGATCAGTAACTGGGCCCTGGATCCGGCAAAGATGAATCGTGGCATTCTTGTACAGAGGGGAGTACCCAATGAAACAGAACTAGAGGAATCTGCAAAGTGAGTGCTTCCTTGCGTTAAAAATATAGCAACGTAACAGATCGTCGGTCTGTTATAAAATCCGGGCATTTTATCGTCAATTTGGACTAGATTGGCATATTATGATGCAAGAATATCGTTCAAGACCGATTTAAAATGTATTTCCAGACAACGTATGGATAGGATCAACTCTTTTTTTTCAAATGAGTAATTATTGTTATGAGCGGGATCGTGTACAGGGTTTTCTGTTTTTACTTTCAGGGGTATTTGTGCGTCTGACCAAGTGGTGCAAAACAAAATCAAGGACATGATCAAGCCAATGGCAAAGGCCTACCTAAAGCTATACGATTCCGCTTTGGAAATTCGCGAATTCTTCGGGCTCAGAGATTTCTACAGGTAACAAAAATTCAAAAAGAAGTTGATTATTATTATGAATTTTGAATATATTCTGTTAATATACCTGTATAAGCAGTGTGATAATTTAAATGTAAAACTTGTAACTGATGTAATAACCGTTAATGGACTAAAGCATTTTCAAAACAAATACACATGTGACTAAAGATACATTTTTGTAACATCCCTGTTATACATGTACATGTACCTACCCTTCATATCATGTTGTCCCTATAGCATCATCAAGATGGTATACGGGTTCGCCAAGCGTTCGGGCAAAGCTCCCACTTGGTACGAGCTGAAACACTCGATTCTCCGCAACTTCGGTGGCTTGGACAACGTGGAACCCATGGAGGTCTTCGAGAAAGTCTTCACGAATATTGACAAAGATGCCGAGGTATCCCAGAGTTGTATCTTATTGTTATGGTTGAAACACGCATTATTTATTTTAAATAGCATGCGACTTTGTGTTGCATATGATTAGGAAAAACATGCTTGATAAAGCACACAGTAGAGAGCTTACATGTATATGTGGCAGCGAAACTATAATTTAAGCGAAACTATAGTTTCGCTAGCGAAAGATTAATTTTTCTGATAATGTAGGAAAAAATAGTCTATTTTAGATACTTTAACAGTAAAAATTTTGGATTTGACCTAAAATGATTATGTTTCATATATCTTTTGATCCAATAGAGGATATTCGGCTGTTGCAGAAAATAGCTCCATGCGTGTCTGGAGAGCATCGAGCGGGACAAACGCAGTGCTTGTGCCCCTTGTTTATGCATAC
>LQRL01015173.1:0-16187 GCA_001703475.1 Hydroides elegans | reverse complement strand
GAAGCTCACGGAAAACAACGAAGTGAAGCTTGAGCATACGGAGGATGAGAAGGAAAGTAAAATGAAGGAGGATTCTACCACGAATTCTGTGCAAAGCGATGTAAACATGGAGAATGTTTCCGCCGTACAAAGTGGTAGAAGCACGCTTAGTGTCACTTCTGCTAAGATAAGGACAAGACGAAGCTCGCATCGTTATATTGTTGCAAATGCAAAGAAACATGAAACCTATAAATGTGATATTTGTCATAAGACAATGTCAAATAAAGCAATCTTTAAAAGGCACATGATTTTGCATGGGGAAAAGAAGTTTTCATGTCAATACTGCGACAAGATGTTCCATCGAAACTACCGACGCAATGAACACGAACGAACACACACAGGGGAGAAGCCTTATTTATGCACCAAGTGTGACAAGACGTTTAGCAACAGCGATAATCTAAACAAGCATGTAAAAAGCGTGCATTTGGAAAGGGATAACAAGCAACTCAATCGCATGCATTTGGAAAAGGATGAACAAAAATTATTGGAATGTCAATATTGTGGGAAGACGTTTAAAACAAAAAGAAACCGCATTGAACACGAACGAATACACACGAGGGAACAAGAAGCAGAAAAATGCCAAAACGACTTCCAGTGCTCATTATGTGGCAAGAATTTCCATGGCAAAAGATATCTCCAAAGACACATGATAAAGCATACCAAGGTGCAACCGGAAAACTGTCAGTTTTGTGACAAGAGTTTCACATCAGCACAAGAGTTGAAAAACCACATGGTGAAGTCGCATATGGACGAATACCAACCAGATAGTAACTCATATAGGCAGTGTGATATTTGTCAAAAAACAATGCTTAAAGAAAGCTTTAAGAGACATATGAAATTGCATAACAGTGAAAACAAGTTTGAATGCCAATATTGCGGTCAGGTGTTTAGAAGAAATAGCTATCGCCTAGAACACGAACGAAAGAAACACACAGGCGAACAACCTTTATCTTGTACCTACTGTCGCAAGACATTTTCGAGCCAAGATGAGCTGACCAAACACGAACAACTCCACTCGGAAGGCGATTTCCAATGTACGTTATGTGGCAAGAGGTTCCTTGTGAAAAGAAATCTTCAAAAACACATGATAAGGCACGCCAATGGGAAACAGGAAAAATGTGAGTTTTGTGATAAGATTTTTATTACAACAAGTGATTTGAATTACCACATTGAAGAATCCCACAGTGATAAACAAGAAAAAGCACCAAAACAAGAAGACGCACCCAATAGTAAGTTTTCTAAGTGCGATATTTGCCAAAAGACAATGCTCAAACACAGCTTTCGCAGACACATGCAATTGCATACCGAAACGAAAGAGTTAGCATGCCAATATTGTGGTAAGACATTCCTTAGAAACGACCAACTCGTCGACCACGAAAGGCAACATACAGGAGAAAAGCCATTTTCATGCAGTCAGTGCGACAAGAAATTCGCCCTCAAAAGCAGCCTCCGTCGACATGAAGAACTCCATTTAGGAGGGTTTCCATGTCAATATTGTGGTAAGACATTTAATAGAAAATCTAGACTTGTCGAACACGAAAGAAACAAACACACGAGCCAACCACACGATGTGAAAAACGACATAGCAAAACCCCACATTGACAAACAACCACAGTCATATGAACTCAGTAACCCCGATTCTAGCACCGCTCGCATCGATACGCTACTCTCCAAACCGGTGCATCAGTGCTCCACATGCGATCGAATCTTCAATTTGAAATCGACATTAACCAGACACGAAAGGATTCACACAGGCGAAAAACCGTTCAAATGCCAATACTGCGACAAGACATTCGTGCGCAAACCAGCCATGAAAAACCACGAACGTACGCACACGGGCGAGCGACCGTTTCCGTGTCGCTATTGCGATCGCCGCTTCGTACTGTCTTGCACGCGATTGAAGCACGAGCGCGGCGTACATCGCGGCGAGCGGCCATTCGTGTGTCGCTTCTGCGGCAAAGCGCGCGCAAGTTTGGAGCAACTAAAGCGACACGAAGCGAAACACACACGCGAGCCGGCGTTTAAATGCAAGTATTGCGATATACCGCGTAAGTCGCTGCAGTCGTTGCAGAATCATGTGCGTGACAAGCATAGTGATATCATTGGCAAGCAGTGGCATTGTGATTTGTGCGGTGTACGGTTTTCTACAAAGGGCACAATGGAAAGGCATCAAAGGCGGATTCATGGGGTGCAAAAACAAGTGCGTGACAAGCGAAAAGATAGTATTGGCAAGCCGTGGCCGTGCGAGTTGTGTGGTCTACGGTTCACGACTAAAGGCAATTTGGCTGCACATCAGAGGCGGTTTCAAGACGGGAGATGTGCGGAGAAGTATGGGGGAGCGGCAGCGGCGGAGGCGGAATCAAAAAGTGAGAAAGTGACTGACGAGTCTTGAATAAAGTGCGTGTGTAAATTTTTGATAAATGAAAAAAAAAGCGATACAAAAATGAAGCTATTAATAATATTCAAGAATGTAAATCTATGTTAAATATATGTTCTTGATTAGATACTTTGATGTAAGAATGTAAAAAAAACTATTGTAAAATGTATGTATTATTAACTAAATTCACATTTGGTAGTAATGAAAACAATCATCAAGCTGTGTATACTTTTGAATAGTTAAAATAACCTTGATTGCATTGATAATAATATACTCTTAATCAAAATATTCTGTATGTTTCATGTGATATTCGACAATTTCAAAGTTTTTTTTTATGTACGACCAAATCCTGTACATGTATATATGTGGCAGCGAAACTTTTATGTAAACGAAACTATAGTTTCGCTAGCGAAAGATTAATTTATCTGATGATGTAAGAAAAAATAGTCTATTTAAGAGTCTTTAAGAGCAATAACTTATGATTTTGATTCAAATAAATATGTTTCAAGTATCTTTCGATCCAGTTATATGTATTAGTGACATAAATGACACTACCAGAGAGGATTATCCGTGAGTTGAGTCATGAACTTAACTTGGGGATAAATCGGCTTATTTCAATTACATAATTGAGTAGAACTCCATACAAAGCTTTTGATTAACTGGTAAGATGGCCTATGAATATAATGCTATCCATGTGTATAAGATTAACTGTTTTAAACGCCTCATATATAACATTACGACAAAGAATAATTAAAAAATAAAAAATAAAAAAAATCTTTCGCTAGCGAAATTAAAGTTTCGCTGAAAATTAAAGTTTCGCTGCAACATATGCATGTATAATTGCCTTAAAAGAGAAAGCATTTAAAATTGTAGTATAACTCGCGTGATGTACATGTGTATTCTGTATCTAGATGATAATTTATATAAAATGTTATGTATATTTTACAAGAAAGCATGTAATGGTATCTTAACCATTGCTGATATATTAATCTTAATCCGTTTGTGTTCATTTGATTATTATAGAAATAAGATTCGTGACGTAACAAGTCACATTGTGATAATCTCGTACAAAACCGCTTATTTTACCGAAGGTGAAGAATATAAATTTCCGTTTTGTAAAATTTTCTCGCTCAAGATGAGAATTGGAGTATTATCTTACATTCAAACTTAGAAGAAAAGTTGTACAATTAAGTGCTATACATGTACCTTGCATAGTGCATTTTATTTTAGAAAATTAGAAAATTTGAACAAAATACATTGAATGATGCATTTAAAGTAAGAAAATGAAAAAAAAAAAGATGTACAAATAGGTGTCTTTGCTTTGTATGCTGACTATCATATAGCTTTTTATATAGATAAATACAATAAAATAAAACATTCCATTATAGTGATCTGTTGCCTCTTATTTATAACGTATTTCTTGTTAATTTGTCTTGCACTATATATAAAGGATATGGTATTATCATGAAAAAAAAAACTTCTTGATTCGTCATATTTCAAAATTACACTACAAAATAAAAGGGAGTCATAGAATACACACGACGCACCGCAACACATATTTCTGATTAACAAGATTATATTTTAATATGAAAAATATAATGATTCGATGCAACTAGAACAATATAACGTTTACAATATGACAAGCAATAAAATCCTACTAAAGTAGGAACACTGAATTTGGTATGCTTTAGAGGCTTATATCTCGGCTCCTGATTTTGCAATCAGAAATGTTTTAACTGTTGCAAACGTTGAATCCAAAAGCTGGACGGTTGGTGATATTATGAAAATATATTGCTGTAAAATAAAAAAGTTATAGGCAAAAGACAACTTTTCAGGTAATTCTGTTCATTTTTCACAAGTGATTACCGTGTGCAGAAAATTCAGAAAATCACATGCCAAATTCTTTTGTTCCCTGATCGTTAAAGGTGCGAAAACTCTATTGGAATGTTTATAGTCTACTGTTAGAATTCTGCGAATTCGATGAGACCCTGCATAAACAAACCTATGTGACGTTCCTCGATACAGGGACACAAACGGACACTTTAATCAAAGAGTGACTGTAGAACTTTAGATTACTACAAGACCTCAATACCTCTACTAAAAACGCCGTTGAATGACATGGCAAAACATTAGCAAACCATCAACTTTATCGAATCACCTTAGATAAATACTTAAATGTTTATTTCATGAAAATAATAAAAACAAAACGACTTTTAACAAAAAATAAATAAAATAATATTTTCCCCAGGAGTTTATCGCCGCCTTAAAAGTAAAACGTTGTTCGACATGGAAAATATATGTTTGGTGTAATAAAACTCTATGTAGATATAGCTTTATTGAAAGGCAGAGAAAACAATTCATATCATTGATCCTGGATGGATTTACTATTTTTTTCTTATACATTTGGTGAGGAGAACGAGAATGAAGGTGTAACATAAGAATAAAGATCTTTATGTAAGAAATTAGTTGCGTTGCAATACATGACCTGCATCCCCCATTCACTTCTCATCCCGTTCCGATCATGAAATTCACATCTAGGTGTGTATACACCCCACGACCATTTCAGAAAATCTGCAGGGCTTGAGCTCAAAACCAATTGTACCTTTTTATACTTTAAGCAGTTATAGTTAAATTAAAGCAGTAATTGAACACGTTATTGTCTACAATGCACTAAAAATAGAATACAATGATCATGTATCATATCACACCGCCACTAAATTGAAATTCGTCTTGGTTGTTTTGCAGAGACGTTCCTCAAATGCAAGTGTTGCAACGGATGCTTTGTGTCTGAAGACGTCTTTACTGAACATATTCAGCCTCTCAAAGCCGTGCGCTACATAGCTGGTTTCCATGCATATCTACGAAATATACAAACCAATAACTACATTTCCGGTGAATATGATAATGAGGCTGTTCCGAATTTCGAGGGAGAAGATGATCTGGTTCATGACAATGAATCAGATCGTGATCCCATTTCTGAGGGAGATGAAACTGAAAATGATGCAACGGAAAGATATATGGCTGATTCGAAATGTTTTGCTTTACCGGACGAAAAGGAGTTGGTGTTTGATACAGAAGACGTTGAATGTGATATGAAGGTTCCGGTCAGTGCCTTAGTTGGTAAAAATAATTCAGAAATAGATAATTCTCAAACAGCGGTGAAGAATAGTAAACCAGTTGATGTTGAAACCGAATCACAAATGATAATGCCCATTTATAAATGTGTTGTCTGTAACAAAGAATATAGAACGAAGTTGCCGTATGAGAAGCATATGAAGCAACATGAACAACATTTGGAAGATCATAAAGCTGCCGAGAAATCCAATTTGATTCATTGCAAAATATGTGGCAAGGAATTGAGTTCAACAAACCGTTTGAAACAGCATATGAAGAGCCATAAAGCTGCTCTTGAAAAACAACAAACCCTTAAGCCACGAGTGAAAACAAGTTTAAATCCAAATTTTAGATGTGAACAATGCAATAAAACGTTTCAAAGCGAAAGCCAATATAAGGCCCATGTGGATCGACATACAAATGCAGCACCATTCCAATGCCAATATTGTGACATGAAGTTCGCAATCAAATCCAAAAAGCTACATCACGAAAGACGCTTCCATACGAATGAAAGGCCATTTCAGTGCAGCCATTGTGATAAGACTTTCTTTATGAAAGCTCAATGCCGTAAACACGAGGAACATATACATATCGCAATCCCCAAATTCAAATGCTCCTTTTGCGATAAGACATTCATTCGTAAACGCGACCTCTTTACACATGAAGCGTATCATACTAATACACGACCCTATACATGCGATCAATGTGGGAAAAGTTTTGTTTTGAAACAGAGCCTCAAAGCACACGAGCGCTCGCACTCAAACGAACGACCATTCCAGTGTCAATACTGCGCAAAAACCTATGTTAACCGCCACGTATTAAAAGAACACGAACGCATACACACGGGGGAGAGACCGTACAAGTGCCAGTACTGCGAAAAGGCGTTCGCGCGCCAAACGGATCATCGCACGCACGAACGCACGCATACTGGGGAAAAACCGTATAAATGCCAATACTGTGGGAAAGCCTATATAGCGCATAGCCAGTGGCAAAAACACGAGCGAAGGCATAGGAATGAAGTGGAGGAGTTCCAATGTGAAATGTGCGACCGGAAGTTCAAGACAAGGTCATCGCTGAAACACCACAGGGATATTCATCTTGGTGTTGGCAAAACGCTTGAGTGCCAGGTTTGCGGCATGATGTTTCGGCGACCTTGTGAGCTTAAGAATCACATGATGTTACACACGGGTGAAAAACCGTATAAATGTCGCTATTGCGATATGCGATTCAATAGGGACGGCAATCGCCGGAAACACGAGAATGTGCATCGGAACGAGCCTGGATATTTTCCGGATACTGTAAAGCAACCGATTGTGTACTCGGCCCCTGGAAATGAAGTAAATCCTAGTACATCCGGTCACCAAAATGATTATGCTCTTCCACTCGGTAATCCAGGTGGAATACCCACTGACCAAGGCTGCGAAGATGCTAAAGCTAGTGATATGCTACTTGACAGCGAACAGATTAATGCGTTGAAGCTAATTTGAAATAAGTTTTGAAGTGTAAATAGTAAAGTGTTTCTATTTATGTAAAAGATTCATGTACCTATGCTTTAAATATTAAAATGCTTATTATTAACACTAAAACAATAATATAGTTGAATGCACAATCATCCGCTATTAATGCAACATAGAATTATAAATACAAATGTAATTCATTTAGCTTTTTGCTACAAAATAGTTATCCTTTGATAAACATTATCAATAAAAATTGATTTTCTATCATGAAATGTTTTTCAAACCGAAACATTACAATTCATGTAAAGCTTTCAAATAATAACAATCATTGTATAAAAAAGTATCAAAGCAAAGAAAATCAAAGCAATATGCTCTGTGTTCTGAATAGGTTAAGGTTAATTTATTTGGAATTTTTATCATTAATATCATTATTATTGCCAGATATTTGAAAATTAAGTTATAGTGTCCACATCTAAGGGCAGAACCCAAGCCTTAATAAAGCATCGTCATGCGTATGGTACTTCAAATAGGAATAACCATGACAGCGTCCATTAAAAAAAAACATATTTATATAACTTTTGACATATATCGAGATATTAAGTATATGAATAAATATGCAAGTACACAAAATTGGTAATTATGCGTTTATTTACTCTGTAGCGTGATTATGTAGAAAAAAGTCAAATAAAGATATCTGAAACTACTATGATTTTTTTGTGCTATCTGAACGGAATGTATGATTCGTCGCTTTGAACTTTTTGATAAAAAAACTATCACCGAGGACAAATATATACTCATCAAAATTCCGAGACAAATAAGTGTATAGCCTAATTAAAGTGCTTCATGTCACTAAATGCGACTCGTATTGGTCATGTTTCAGAGATGATCCTCAAATGCAAGTGTTGCAACGGATGTTTTCGGTCTTGGGAAGAATATTCACAACACAACCAACCTCTTATACGACTGCGCCACGTAACTGCTTCGTTAAAAACGCCGCCTCAAAATGAACGCTCTATTGGTGGCCCTAGTTTCGAGGGAGATGCTATAGTAAATGAGTCGGCGGTTGATCCTATTTCTGAGGGGGAAACTGAGGAGTATACTGACCATGCTCTTGACATACCCTCATCGATATTGGATTCTATAAAGAAGGAAGACCAATCGTTTGCTGAAACGAATTGGGTCGACGATGTACTGCAGATGCCTTTTGCCGACGAAAATGAAGACTCAATACAGAATGAAGACCCATTGGAAAATGAAGACTCATCTGAAAATGAAGACCAATTTGACGTTGATGATAGCGATGAATCGGTTCAAATTGCGTCTATACAGCAATCAAAAAGTAGTACCCAAAACTCGTTTAAATGTGACATTTGTAGTAAAGAGTATAGTCGTAAGGGACCATATATAAAACACATGGAAATGCACGATCAGGTTGCACAAGATCATGATCAACAATCAAATCCATTTCACTGCAAAATCTGCGGAAAAGAATGTAAACAGGAGAGTAATTTCAGACAGCACATGGCTAGTCATAGCAGTGAAAGTCTAGTAGCAGCTCACGAGCGAACCGAGTTGAATCCACAGTTTAAATGTGACATTTGTGATAAATCGTTTGCTCTGGAAAGTGTCTATAAAGCGCATCTCGATCGCCATACGACTACGAATAAATTTCAATGTTCCTATTGTGAAAAGAGTTTCCCAAAGAAAAGCAAATTGATTTATCACGAACGCCGTCATACCAATGAGCGACCCTATCCCTGTTCTCATTGTGAAAAGCGCTTCTATTCGGCTAGAGATTGCAAAAAGCACGAAGCCCTTCATACTGATGGCAAACAATTTCAGTGTTCATTTTGTGCTAAGGCCTTTTCACGCAAGGAAAATCTTGCGGCTCATGAAGCGACGCATACGAACACACGTCCCCATAAATGCCAGCATTGCGGTAAGGGATTCATAACACGAAACGCAATGAACACCCACGAAAAGATCCACCATAGCGGTGAAGCGTCGCATTATCAATGCGATATATGCGCCAAAACGTTTATCTCCCAGTCCGGTTTTATCCAACATCAGATGACACATACGGGTGAACGGCCGTTTAAGTGTCAGTACTGCGAAAGGACATTTACACGTGCCTCGGGTCTCAAGATTCACGAACGCATTCATACTGGTGAAAAGCCGTATCAATGTCGCTTCTGTGACAAAGCGTTCGTGTCACAAACCGATAGGAGAGTCCATGAAAAGCGACATCACAGCGATAATAAACCGGAGCACCAGTGTGATATGTGTGAGAAGTCTTTTAAATCGCGGGAATCGCTTAAACATCACCGCGATATTCATTTGGGTGTCGCGAAGTCGCTGAAGTGCAAATATTGCGACGAGACTTTTCGACGGCGCGGTGCGTTGCATAGTCATGAAAGGATTCATACGGGCGAAAAGCCGTTTAAGTGTCGCTATTGCGATCGGTGTTTCGCTCGGAACGACGGGCGCCGAAAGCACGAAAATACGCATCGGAATGAACCGGGATTTGTACGAGATGTTCCGGGTGGAAAGGTTGAGCCAAAAGCACCACCTGCTCCCGATTTTGATATTTTTCCCAAAGAGAATCTTGCGCAATACGAAGAGACTCAAATGGATGCCCAAGTCTGAGAGGTGGATGCAGGATATAAAATTAACCTGGGCTCGTTTCCGGAAATATAGTTAAATTATGACTTTTTTTCTAACAGCTGGTTAGCATTGTCTTTGTGGTCATATACATATTCGAAATGAATACCCTGGGTATAATTTGGGGAACAAAATCGATACAACTCGGGTCTCGGAGATATTCAAAGGGAAAAAAACAGAAATGGCCCAAAAGTATTAAAAATTGGGATTATAATTAATTAGGGACCATGGGGGAAAGAGTGAAATGATTGAAAACCTAAGATTTTGAGTTTGCTGTCATTGCAATCGGTTAACATTTGAGAATAATTGTTGCACCTAGGATTTATACTGTATACAATTAAATAGTTCAAAGCTAACGAAATAGTTGTCATGCAATCAGTTATAAATGTACTGCGTTCTGTAAATGCTTAGAAAACATAGAATCAACAATCAATTATTTGCGATTTAATAATAGATTTGCTAAGTCATCCAATACTTTAATAAGATTCATAACTAAGCGTATTTGTAACACCTTTTCATGATGCTTCAATAAATGAATATACAAAATAATATATGCGTCGTTTTACTATAAGGACGGAATTTATTGCGTCCTTTTAAAAAAAATCATTTCTTGGCAACTCTCTTGTAGAAAAATATGCATATTCAACAAAATAGCAATAAAGATAGCAGTGGATAAGATTATAGGCTAAAAACAAATTGTCACATTTCGCTAAATGCAAATCGTTTTGGTTCCTTTTGCAGAGACGTTCCTCAAATGCAAGTGTTGCAACGGCTGCTTTCTAACTGACGATGATTTTACCAAACACAACCAACCTCTTAAAGCGGTGCGCTACACTTCTCTTTGGCTCGATTGGCAACGAAATGAATCGACGAATCAACCCATCTCCCTGGCTGATCAAATAAATGAAGAGGGCAGTGATGACCCTGTTTCCCTATTTGGTGATAATGATGATGATATGGACCATGATACAACTCCTGAATTGAATCAATCGACAGCAGAATCGACCAGTGAATCGGTGGTGGGTTTGGTGAAGAATGAAGAACAGTCACACGTGGCGGAATCTGATTGGGTCAATGATATTAAAGTCACTCCTTTCGACGATGAAAATACGATTTCGGGAGACGCTGACGACGCGCCTAGTGGGAATAAAGAAAGTAGTGAAGAACCACCAGAAAAACCACCAATTAAAATTTCAATTACATTCGATCGGAAAGTAGCCAAGATACAATCGTTTAAATGTGACATATGTAAGAAAGAGTATCAACGTAAGACTGCTTATGACAAACATATGCAACAGCATGAAGAAACCTTAAAAGCTCACAAAGACAAATCTACTCCGTTTCGCTGTAAACTATGTGGAAAACAGTTCAAAGCGAAGGGTTCCTACAAAACGCACATGAAAAAGCATAAAATGCAAGCGTCAACTTGTAAAAAATGCAAAAAGGTATTTAAAAATGAAATGGGACTGAAATCTCATGAACGAATATGTGTGAACCCGGATTTCAAATGCGAACAATGTGGTAAAGGCTTCGCAAGTGAGACTCAATATAAAGCCCATTTGGAGATACATACCCGCACAACCATCCCGACACCGTACCAATGCCAATATTGTGAGAAGAAATTCACAATTAAATCCAAACTGAACTATCACGAAAGGGTCCATAGGAACGAACGCCCCTTTCCGTGTCGACATTGCGATAAGAGTTTCTTCAGTAAAACGGACCGTATGAGGCACGAAGTTCTCCATTCTGGTACACCGCGTTTTAAATGCTCCTTTTGCGAAAAGACATTTCACCGCAAAAGCGGTCTCCAAACTCATGAGGCTATGCATACCAATACACGTCCCCATAAATGTGATCACTGCGGAAAGGGATTCATCACAAATCAGCAAAAGAAAAAACACGAGCGATCACACTTCGATAAGAAACCATACCAATGTGATTTATGCGCCAACACCTATGCGACGATTAACGGTTTGCAGCACCATCAAAAGACACATACCGGTGAACGACCACATAAGTGTGAAGTATGCGAAAAGACGTTTATTCAAAAAGAGCATCTCCAGGCGCACATGCGAATACATACCGGAGAAAAACCATATAAATGTCGACACTGTGACAAGGCATGTTCATCGAGTACACACCGAAGGTTGCATGAGCGAAGGTATCATAGTGACGAACCGCAACCCGAGTATCCGTGTGATATGTGCGACCGGATATTTAAATCAAAGAATAGTCTGAAGTTTCATAGAGAGATTCATCTGGGCAAAGCTAAGGACTTGGAGTGCAATGTTTGTGGCATGATGTTTCGACGGCCGGGGACGCTTAAGAATCACATGATGTTACATACTGGTGAAAAACCGTATAAGTGTCGGTACTGTGACATGACATTCAATCGGAATGGAAATCGCAGAAAACACGAAAATGTGCATAGGAATGAGCCTGGATATGTTCCGGATATACCCGCAAAAAGTGGGAGAGCACTTAATCCTGATTCGGGTGTTCAATCCGCCGGGAATAATGTGCAACCTGCGCAGGAAGAGACAATTCAAATGGATCAGAATATATTGGAATCGAATCACGGAAATGAAGTGGGATCGTTTCTGGAGTCAGTTCAATGACATTGAAAAGATGACTGATGTGTTTATGTTTCAAAACTGGGGATGCAATTTTAGTCAAAGACAATATAAGAATGATAATAGGCACAAAAAATCGAAATTATATCGTGTAAACCAGATTATAGTTATATAATACTTAAGTAATTGTTTAATATCGTAGTTATAAGATGGTGATGGGTCAGTTTTAATTCAAAGCAACAATAAATAGAGCAACAATAAATAATTAGTAAGCAGATTGCAAATTCTTATATACTAAGCGTCAAAAGTATCTAATATTATTTTTGAAAATTTCTGAGCTAAAGATAAGGTTCCACCTTTCTTTTTTTATTCAATATAATATAAGATTGATATATCGTTAGTACTTCCTGAAATTTGCAGTTAAAAAGAAAAACATTTAATGTGAATAAAAATCACCTAAAGCACACAGGGGTCAAAGTCAAATGCCACACAAAACGCCATACCACTTCATATTTAATTAAAGTCTGTTAATTCTATCAATTAGTCAATGTCATAATGACGCCTAAGCAAAATTTTTATTTTTTTTTATGATTTAGAAGTCACAATATTATTGTTGTAGCATTTTTCTCACTTTGAATTGTTTTTCTTACAATAAAGTGGCAAGAAACGGAAAGCCATTGAAAATCTCTCATGATCGAGCAATCGCAAGTCGGTAGAAGGCAAAACCATTTTAAACGTTCATATAAGGGTTTTATTGCATAAACGGTGTGACCCTTGTTTTGTAAATGATTCTTACATTAATTAATAAATAAAATCGCTAATAATCATAAATGCCGTCTAAAAGATTTAATAGCCATTTACTGTTCGAAACAACGATATAACGTTTGCTCGATCGGATGATTTAAAGTATTTCTCAATGTCTGAATCATGAGAATTTCCACTGATTTTATTGGTTACTTAAAATCTTAATAAGTAAATTATCTAAAAATACGAAATAAATGTGCTTATTAAAATCGTTTACTGACTCACCAGTTTGTAAAAACCCGATCACACTCAATGACCTTCATTATCCATCCAGTGCTTCCTATCCTTTTTGGATTAATAATGTTATTGTAACCAAAAAAATAAACTTGAAACTTAAAATAATAAATCAGCAATAAAAAATATAATTTGACATATAAATAATTAATGTTACTGCATAGCGATTGTTGAGATATTCACCGATCAAATAAACTAGTGGTTTACAATCAATTATGTAGTGGTATGGTGTTTTGTGACTTTTGATTTTGATCCCTGTCTGCTTTAAGTGATTGTTTTATGCATTAAATGATTTTCAATTTATCTGAAAATTTCAGCATCAACTAACAATATACCAAACTAACATAATATTCAATTTTGAAAAGTATGTTATACCTCATGTTTTACTTAGAAATTTCCAAAAATAATATTAGATACTTTTGACGCTTAGTATACGTTAGGAGTAATAAATTGATCTTGCTTTATACATTGCGCCTTCTGTTCTTTTATTACATGTTTGTCAGATTGTGTTGGTTATAAACATAGTGAAAATTTGAGGGCAATAAATTTTCCGTATTTTTGCGTCAAACGTAAACAATAACAAACGTCAAACAGAAAGCACGTTATTTTACTACAAAGTGTTTACGATATTGCATCACGTGTGGTGTTCTTTGATGAAACGTGATGAACCTTAAGTCAATACGCAAACACTTTCTTTTAAATACAACGTATGTTTAATATTTTTTCGTTGAAACATTTTAGTTATTGATTACACATATATGAAGCAATACTATGAGACGTTCAAAGTTAAGTAAGCACAAATCCTCATTACAGATAAAACAAGAACTTTTTTGTTGGTACATTATCGACATCATTAAATAGACATACAGTGGAACCTCGTTAAACCGAACACGGATTGACCGAATTATTGCTTAAACCGAGCAAATTTTACGATCCGAGACTCAATATTTTCTTTATAAATCGTAACGGATAAACCGAAAATCGGTTAAACCGAGCATTTCAAGCCGGTCCCGTGGTGTTCGGTTGAACGAGGTTCTACTGTACTTTATATTGATTAAGCTATTGGATAACTAGTTCTTTCTAATATCTTTCTCATGAAAGAGAATAAAATTTTGAACAAATAAATTGGTAAATCCATTTAATAAAAATTATACTTTATATGTTTTAGGAAAAGATTGTAGTTAATGGCCCTTGGGAAGGGGAATGGGTAGCCCTCAGGCTGCGCCTTCGGCCTACACTCTCCACGGTGGGTCGGTGGGGGGTTTTGCCACGTGACATGTTGATTTTCAATATGGCGGACATAACCATAATATAGTATTAGTCATAAGCTTTCCAACACTATGTTGAGTATTAATGATATATATTATATTACATTATATTATAATGATATATGTTATTAGTTATATATTGGCATATGTATAACACCATATAAATTATACATTATAATTGAGTTGTATATATAATAACTTGTTAATTTCATATATCCCAAAAACTAATCCCAGAACAAACGTTGGTTCTGGGACAGTATTGTCCCAGAACCAACGTTATATCACTTCTTGTAACATGATTTCAGAAACGAGCTGGATCACCCACTTTGGACAACTGAGTTTTCGTGATTTACATAATAGAAAACAACATAACATAAATAGCAAAATAAAACCAAGATGTTAACCATAAAACTAATGACCAATCCTCTTGAAAATGGTCTCGGACACATTTAACGCACTGCAAATTTATTTCTATGTAAAAAGTTCTTCACTGAGTAAGATCATTTATGCACGGAACCATTCAAATTGTAACCGGTATCCTTTTTCTTTGCAGAGGCGTTCCTCAAATGCAAGTGTTGCAATGGATGCTTTACTTCGGATGATGCCTTTTCGCAACACAACCAACCTCTCAAAGCTGTGCGTTTCATGGCTGGTTGGATCGGATATCTCCAAAATGAAGCAACCAATGATCCTATTTCTGAGGGAGAGGATACCATCGATGACAACAGTGAACCAGTGTTTGATCCACTTTCTGAGGGAGAGAACGAACCAGTGTTTGACCCTCTTTCTGAGGGAGAGGACGATGATACCATTGAAAATACTTCAACAGCCGACGTGTCCTTAGAATTCCTCGCCACGCCTTCAAATCAAGAGGAATTTGATGCAATTGAACCGGAAATTAAGATTCCTATTAATGAGACATTTCATGACGATGATGAAGAATATAGGCCTAGTTTGAATAACGAGAGCTCAACAACATTTAAGATGAAAATAATAAGGAACGCGGAACAAGCCAAATTAAGAATATCTGAAATGGCGGAGAAGAAACAAAACCGTGAAGCAGCTTCCACGCCCAAATCTGGTGGTATTGTGATTTTATCGAATTCACCCACAAAGAAGAAAAAGACAGTTGATACATATGAGTGCAACATATGTAAAAGGGAATTTAAACAGAAGCCTGCATATGAAAAGCACATGAAACAACATGAAAAGGATTTGCAAGATCTGAAGGACGGTAAAAACCCGAAGCCGTTTCCGTGTAAACTTTGCGGCAAACAATTCAATCAAAAGAGTCATTTGAAAGTTCACATAAAGAGCCACAAGTTGAAGACGTTAACGTGTAAGAAATGTGGCAAGGTGCTCAAAAAGGAAAGTGGCCTCAAGACACACGAGCGACGATGTATCGATCCAGATTTCAAATGCGAGATATGCAACAAAGGGTTTTTGAACGAATGCCAGTATAAGGCCCACATGAATATACATTCTGGTGCCACACCGTTCCAATGCCAATATTGTGACAAGCAATTCCGAATGAAACATAAGCTTGATGAACACGAGCGGAAGCATCTAAACGACCGACCATTTCAGTGCCGTCATTGCGACATGACGTTCGTATCGAAAAGCGATCGCTCTAAACACGAGATAATCCACGGTGAGA
>LQRL01015168.1:0-11276 GCA_001703475.1 Hydroides elegans | reverse complement strand
AAGTACGTGGTATGTACTTATATAAGCTGGTATGTACTTAAGGTGGAATGTACTTATATATTGCTTATATAAGCAAACATGCTTATATAAGCATATTATTCTTTAGATAAGTGAAATTATATTCTTTCCTCACTCTCCTCGTCAGCTGCCCTCCAAAAACATTTTACTTGTGATTTTATAAGCAAGTATGCTTATATAAGCATATTTATAAGCAATCATGCTTATATCAGCATATTAATCAGGAAATTGATAGAGATGTGTTAACACCTATTTGGGGAACCTGGTGCATTTGGAATGGCTTACAAAAGTAATCGTGCTTATATAAGCATATTTGCAATGTAAGTTAAATTATATATTTGTTTCGCTTAATATATTTGTTTTGTTTTTCCAACTGGTCTCGTCAGTCCTAGAGACGTCTTCAGAAAGAAGTGAGTGATGATGTTACTCTGTTTTTCTTTCATCACATGATCTTGTTTATTCGCAAAATAGTTCGTTATTTCCAAAGTTAATTATAGTAAAACTGACCGTCCTGCATCCACGAATTGTTGAAGTTCACGGGGGATCCAAGGTCACTGACCTTCTAGTTTTATTTTGTTAAAGATGATTTTGTTAAACATGTACATACATCTATTCCCAATATTTTGCGAGGTTATCCCTCACAAAACGGTTTGAAAATCAAAAATCTAACGATATACATACAATTATATAAAAATACGTTGTTTTTTTTCGATAAAACGAAAATGAATTTTTGTTATCTATATTCATTTTATCATTCAATTTTGGTAAAGGATGCGCTTCTGCTCTAACCTTGCAATGTGGTAATCGAGTCATAGCAGAAAGTGTGCTTTTACAGTTTTATGAAATTGTGTCGTATACAAAATACCCTTTATATATTTATTGTTGAGTTATTGCTATTATATGATCGTCTTTTAACCAAATATAATTACATAATACTTAAAGCAGACTACTCCAGATAATTCAATGAATGTAAACTCGAAAGGAAACTTTAAGAAACGGTTCAAAAATGAATCCTATCTTGCTTGTAGTGATATGTAAGACTATCTAATGTGCAAAATGCTAAATAATAAAATCCAACAATTAAAAAAAAAAATGTGTACTGAATTCTTTTTTTTTTAATTGCCACAAAAATAAATATTTATTTAATTATATTGTATTTATATAGTCAATTTGTTTGCATGAAAATGCATGAAGACACTGCCAAGTGTTTGACTCTTTTCTAAACTTCTTTTTTGACATTTAAAGTGCGATTATTACATTTTTCTGATTTCAAATTTTGAATTAAAAATGAGATTTTTACAGAGTATTCTTGAGACGTTGGAAGCTCAAACCATGGTTAAATAAGAATTTAAAACGCTGGAAATTAAAAAAAAGTATAATAATTTTGAATGCTCTAAAGAGACGCTACAAAAAGAGACAGCGAAATTTTGAATTTGATACAAAAAGTAATTTTTCAGAAGATGTAAGCTGAGAGAATTTGTTATTTAGAATAAATATGTTTTTTTATGTTTTAGAAATGTTGTAATCATAACATCTTTAAAAAGTGAATTTTAATTTAGATAAAGCATTTCTATATAATGCTTGAGACGATGATGGCTCAATAGAAATAATGTATAATTTTGAACCTTAAAATCATTCGTAGCTAATTAAAGAATTAGAAATAAATTTAAAATATGAAATTTAGAATGCTTAAATAAAGAAATGTTCTTGATGGTTGACGTTCAATGCACGAGTTTAAATATTAGAATTTAGAATGGTTTAAATAATATTTCATTTCATATTTTATCATTGAATTAAAAACAATGAAAATAGACTTACTAGTTTTTGAATGCTCATGAGGGTGTGAATGCTCATCGAGCAATTTTTTTAAATATCAAATTAAAATATCATATCAAATAGTTAATTTAATTTAAATTGTCTAGTTATTGAAATATATACTTGTTTTTTTTAAGAATTAAATTTGGACTTTAGTTAATAGTTTCAATTCAATCTACGAGTCATTTATATGCTATAATCACTTGAATCTAAAAATTGTTCTAAAAAATTTGAATTTTAAAACGACTTTTCTTGAGGCGGCGTGAGCACAAAACTAATTTAATTTTTTTTTATGAAGACTTATAGCTCGGAATTTAGACCTAATACTCTTTTGAGATGTTCTAGGCTCGATGAAAACGCTCACAATAAAAAAAAATGAGTGCAAAAATTGAATATAAATGTTAATAAACATTTTGAATGAATACTTGAATTGTTATTGACGGTGTTTGCTCAATATTAAATGCAATTCATAATCAGTTTGTAGAAATTTAGATTTTTGATAATTTTCTGCACATAATAATTCCTTCGTTTATCCGTCTCTTTCTTACTTTTCTGCTTCTCTTGCTCCTTCAGGAATTATAGACCAAGCGCCTCAAACATCATTGCTTCTTTCTTCTGCAATTCCTCGTATTTTATTCTAATCCTAACATGTTTCGAGAGAACGATCTTCATTAGAGAAAAGGAATAAAGTCAAAATAAAATTATTTACAGGCAAAGCTTAGTGAGTAATAATTGCGTCACAATCGATTATTCTTTCTTGATTTTGATCATGTCTTCATTATTGTGCCATGATATGACGCAACTAATAAGTTAATGATATTGACCGATCTTAAATAAAGATACTTTTTTATTGCAAGTTTTTTTTCACAACGACTAACAGTACTGATATTACATTTTCAGTTAAAAACAAATAAAACGTAAATCTCGTTGTTCTCCTCGCTTTCGGAATCGCTTTTATAAAGGTATATTTCACGAGTACACGGTAGGGCCTTCATGTCCTCTGGTTCATATGGTTCATATGGTGTCTCCGTTTGGTCTTTCACTTACTACTTAAGGGTGCTCTCATATGACCATATCTTTTCAGTTTTATCCATTTGTTTATCAGCCGTGCTTAGTCTATCGGTGTTTCTTACTTTGGTAAACTTTGTCTCCTTGTGAATTTCTTTATATATAGAAGCTTCTGATCAGGTTTGCTAATGCAATATTTTTCGTTTGAAAGCAAATGAGTTCGTTTTATCGAAACTATATGATTGCATATAACTGTTCATATTTTTGCTAGTAACTTTTATGGCTCCATTGTTGCAATACGATTCTTTTGGTATATTGTGACAAAACTTGTGTTTATATTAATTGTTGTTTATAAGTTGATTATCTAAAATGTTCCGTTGCTGAATATCGCCGGTATTTCTATAAATTATTACGAATTTATACGAGTTATAATAAGGTTGTTCTTTCTTTATTGAATTCCAAATCATAACTGCCGAGCAATGAACACGACCAACGTCAACGTAAGTGTGATGACGTCACATTTACGTCCACGTCGGTCCCATGACAGGTGGATAGACTAAATTAACGTTCCGTCAAACTGTACAACAAGTGATTTTATCACAATATTACTATTTTCAGCATCAATAAGCTTAGGTTCTGAACGGTAACGGCGCAGGGCATCATCATGGCAGCATAAGTTCGATATTTTGATTAATCAGTGTATTCATTTAATTTAAATGTGTTCTTGAACTATATAAAAAAAGGCAAATTGTGCAAATGAGATGGTTTGATTTAAACGATTGAGCTTCAATAGCTTTGTGACGATATAATGGAGTTTGTTTACAGGAAATATATCAATAGCAAAGTCGGTTTCACGTCGTAATACAAAAAGGGATTATAAAAATGTGTTTACAATTTCTTAAATTGCATGCGCGTTAAATATAGTCAATAAATTGAATAAAAACAGTATTAATACAAATAAACAACAAGCTTGAGATGAGTTCATTTAAGGAACTGTTAATGCAACTTATTGAATTCATGAATGATGAAAATGGTTATTGTTCTCATCAGTACTCTCTTCTGATAATTCGAAGTATTTTACCAAAATATTTATATCGTTGTTTTCGTTTGAAATGCCCCACCTATCAAATTCTGTTGTGAATTTTGGCTGATGGTTGAAATGGGACGTACAATATGGGTGTTTATTCATAATTGATTTAGTAATTTTAAATATTGCAGAGTGGTTATTCACTGTGGGTTAAGCAGCTATTATTAGGAATTAACCCTCTTTCGATAGTTCCGGCGGTGAATCTTTGAAGCTTAGCGTTTCGGGTATAATATCTAATGAACAATTGTTGAGAATTAGTTCTTTTGAATATTTGGAATCATAACCGTCGCTTGTAAATCCATGTTTACGGCGTATTCTGCAAGTCCGTAATCTTACTTTCGATGTTATCCTTTCGCGTAAAGTTTTTGTCACACATTGGACAATTATGTCTCAGTGGTTTTCGAGTGTATCATTCACCTTTTGCAGTTTTTCGCATTTTTATATTTTTTCGCATTTCATGTCGAAAGGTTTTTTTTTCAAAACTTTTCTTTACCTTGTTTTTGCATTTTTTATCTCACACATTCATCAACACATGTTTCTTATGTTTTTAGCCCATTGTCGTTTTATGTTCAATTTTGCCAGTTTCACCAATATAAAAACTGTCGAACTCTTGCCGCTTTATTGCCGTATACAACACGTTCTGAAGTACAAGTGAATATCTCTTTAACGTTATCAACGACATATTTACATATCAAACAGCGATCTTTTTGCAAAGTGAGGTACCTCCAGCGCTCTCAGTCTGTTATGAAGAGCGCACAAGCATATTGTTCAGATTTGTTGTCCTTCTAAATGTAATCATCGGTTTAGCCTAAACGCATTTTTGATTGCAGTGTCGGTTGATAAAATGCCAAAATTCGTTTTGACCACTTTAATTTGACAAACTTGTAAATTGTTCCTGGTATGTTGTAGGAAACACAATTTTGTCATTATTGTTTTTTTCGGCGTCTACTGGAAAGAGCAGAGTCTTCGCTTTTGTTTTTTTGTTTTGCGCACAAGTACAAGACTTCTCATGATGATTTGTTTGTACCCTTTGCTTACCATTTGCTCCGAAAACACTCTTGAGATTATTTTTGCGTTTTTTTTTTAAACCCTGTACACAATATTAGTACATAATTTTGTTGGGGCGTTGCTAAGGTTTTTCCGCAAGGTACACAAAAATAAATAATTTAAAGCACTTTGATAGTAATTTTGAACATTAAATGTGATAAGATATAGTGCTACTGAACAACAAATAAATATTTGATAGACTTTATAAAGCAAGTAGAGTTGTGGCGTTATCAATTAGCGGTTAAACTCAAGCGTCAAGAGTGCTGGGGCGAGGGGTCGACCCGGGTTACGAGTCGAATTCGAGTGAGACTTAAATATCAAGATTTTTTTTATTAAATTATTTCTTTTATATTATAAATGATTTTATCATAAAGAAAATGCAATGTTACCGGGCACCCGTTGCACAACACTGGTTATTGACCAGATGATACTTACCGAAACAAAAAGCCGTTATTTTCCACCTTCCATATAATCATTTATGATATGATCATCATACATTGTAACGTATTCGAATTACCCAAACAATTCAAAATATATCTTCTCACCATGTTGTCTCGAGACTTGAGGATCTCCTCGAGGTGTGTCTTGGCCTCCAAAATTTTGGCCCTTCGGTCCTCGATCTGCTCGTCTCCGTCCTCTCAGCGCCGCTCAACCACAATTCTAAGTATATCTTCCCACCATGTTGTCATGTGATCTGAGTATCTCCTCGAGGTGTACCTTGGCCTCCAAAATTTTAACTCTACGGTCCTCGATCTGCTCCTCTGTCTTCCCGGCGCCAAACCCGCTTTTGTGTCTTTCTGTAAAGAGAGAAATAATATTTAGTTAACCTCTTTTCTTGGTGATTGGAGATACCGTATGTAAATGCAGTGACAACTGACTGTAAACCGTGTCTAGGGTTTTACCTCTCCCCCAGGGCACTGCCTTCGCCCACTTGTGTTAAACATATAAATGATGAGATCCTATCCTATCGCTTTCACGTAGAAATATATATAAATATTTAATATACAATCCTAATGTTCACTTTTACTTTTGTCGGCAGATTCCTCCTGAGACATTTATTTTTTTTCATATTCAGTGTATTTGTCCAAACTTGTCAATCTCTGTCCAGACGATAAACGTATCTTTATAATTATCCCCCGTGAAAACGAGGGGATAAAGGGTTGAGCTTGTCCGTCTCTCTGTCCGTCCAAATTTTATACACGTATAAACCAAGGTCTGAAGTCGTGCCTCGTCACGGTTTTATCTCATAAGGTTGAATATTGTCGATTCTGGAGCACTTTAAAAATTGTCGATTTTACCATTTTCACCCGATGTAAAGTACTTTGTGCACGCGAGTTTGGTATGAAGGAATTGTGCGAGAGATTTTACATTTAATACACATATAAACCAAGGTCTGAAGTCGTGCCTCGTCTCGATCGGTTGAAAATTGTCGATTTTGGAGCACTTTAAAAAGTAGCGAAAAGTTCATATTCAGATGAGGAAATGTGGGTGATGATATAAGATATTATCATTTAAGTACGTGGTATGTGCTTATATATGCAAACATGCTTACATAAGTAAATTATTTTTTAGATAAGTGAAATGATATTTTTTCTTCACTTGTCTCGTCAGCTGCCCTCCAAAAACATTTTGCGTGTGATCTTATGTGCAATAATGCTTATATATGCATATTTATAAGCAATCATGCTTATATCAGCATATTAATAAGCAAAAGAGATGTGTTAACACTTATCTTGGGAGTCTGGTGCATTTGGAATTGGCTTACAAAAGTAATCGTGCTTATATATGCATATTTGCTATATAAGTTAAATGATATATTTGTTCACTGGCCTTGTCAGCTGCGTCTCAAAAGTATCTGGAATGTGCTTATAGAAGCATAATTTAATGTAATAAAATTATCTTTTTGCTTCACTGGCCATGTCAGTTGCTCCCTCAAAAGCATTTTGTATGTGCTATATGAGCTATATAAAAGCATATTTTCTTTAATTTATAAATTGAGGATACTTTTGGCAACTGGTCTTGTCAGTTCAAGAGATGTCTTCAGAAAGAAATGAGTGATGATGCAAGATGTAACTCTGTTTTTCTATCATCACATGATCTTGTTTATTCGCAAAATAGTTTGTTATTTCAAAGGTTAATTTTAGTTAAAACTGACCATCCTGCATATACGAATTGTTGAAGTTCACGGGGGATCCAATGTCACTGACCTTCTAGTTAATATTATATTGCTTATTTCCGCAAATATGATACATTTTAGCTTAATTACATCATTATTGTTTTGTTATTAACTCCATAAAATTAATTCATAAACCCACTATAAAGTTAACTAACTATCAAATCATAGTAAAACCTGCGTTTAACCTGATATACATAACACATAAACACATAAAAAAAAGGGTACAAAGAATCAAGCCAGTTATGATTTGCATTATACAGGGTCCGAAATTAAATTGGAATATAATTTTTCAAGGGGCTGTATCCAGAGAAGTACAAAATGAGAATTACTACTTTTTGAATGTATAATATGTTTATTCATTTGGCAATAGTAATGTATGATTTTTATCAAATAAAGCCTACATATTCATGCCAAATTAATGAGATATAAAAAGGAGGTAAAGATTTGTTTCGTCGAAAACCCATAAGAACACCGTGAAGAGCGCACAGTGGAAAACGCGCCCCTAGATTCTGTGCACTAGAATGCAATAGAGTTTATGTTTGTCACTTTAGCATGTGTACCAGCTCTCATTTTCTTGGTCATAATTCAATTGTGAGTTGCATAAACAGAACAATTTTTATATCATGATACTGATAAAAGGTGTATCTATGCACTTATCTTAAAATTAATAAACTTTTATTCAGGGGCAAAACAATATTGAACAATTGCATCAAATTATTCCGAATTAATTTCGAACCCTGTATTATTATTTCACTCTAAAATCATTTCAAAACCCCGACCAGGGATGAACACCACTGATACCCAAAATGGCGATTAATATAGTCAGATAGGATTTATAGTTGACAACTTCTTTCATATGCCATACGACAATTATACATATTTTTAAGGGATTTTCATTGAATATCACGGTGCCCGTTTTGCATAAACTTGTTTTGCTATACACACTTATCTTAATTGCTTTATTTTCTATACAACTGCAAATATATCTATTTGACCATACAATGATAGTTATAAATAGAAAAAGAGTGAACTACATGTATTAAATCTGATTAGGAATATGTTTAGATTTCTTATGGATCTACGAAAAACGCTATTGAAGACACAACGTTAACCTCTGAGGACCCCTACTTTACACTTGAGAACCGCAAGACGGAAGTTAATTATAACAAATGAAATAAATAATATAATAAAATATATGATTTTCATCAGGAGAAACAGTGAGTTAATGCTTTTACTCGATACCTACTTTTTTCACTGAAATAAATTTTCATGAAGAAAACAGTGTTCATAGTGTTCAACTACTTGAAGGACTCAGCATTCAACTCGCTGGTAGGTCGCAGTGATCGACTTACCGAAAAGTCGCAGTGTTCGACTCCCTTGAAAGAAAATACATGGATTTTACTTATTTATTATTTATTTATTAACGGTTTTTATACATGTATTTAGTTTATATAGTTTTTATACATAGATTTTACCCTCCCTTTAGGCGATGAACCTCGCCAAAACATGGCACTTAGCACATAGGAACATATTTTGGGACGTCCAACCATTTTCACGAGGATCTGGCCATGCTCGTTAGCGATTCGACTAGGCGCAAACCGAGTGGGTCTTCCCATGTTCAGTTTCTCCCACCCGCATTTCTTGTACCAACATGACACAGTCTTTGACATTTGTCCAACTTTAGAACATTTACATGAGCACTCTCATTCCAACGAATCCATATTTTTATTTTTTAGAAAGCATATGGCAAGCATGAAATAGTGGTGGCGCTATGGTCGCTCTACGGTAGAGTGCTCGCTTCCCGTGCCCACTGCAGGAGAATTGTTCTTGACTGTAGCAAGATGCACAATGAAAAGAATTTGAAACAGTTGTAGCCTGATCTGCGACCTACATAAATGGATTGATGTCGGCATCTCGGAAGATATTTGTTTGATGCTTCGCCTTCATGTGCTGAATCAAGCTCAACTCGGTTTTGAATCTTCTATGGCAGATTCCGCATAATTGCACTGGCTTGTCAATCGGATTTGTTTCCATGTTGAACCTTATGAGATGAATATAACTACTAGATGCCAATTCAAAATTAAATTGACATGTTTAATATTTTAACTTTTTAAATGTAAAATATACACAACTTTAAACATAAAAAAAACTTAATCCATAGTTCGAGAAAGATTTTTATTTTTGTATAAATATGTACATATTGTTTCTATATTTGTACTTTTGAAAAGAGAGCTTCTATATCATTTGTTTTTGTAAGTTTTTAGATATGCTCTCCATTTCTAACACATAATAAGACATTGAAACACAATGTTCTTTTTTTACATTCTTTTATTGTGCTCTAGACCATGTTCTACAGCATTATTATTTTGTTGTTGTTTTTTTTTCGAATAGAAAGTTATTGTTTTTTTTTCGATTTCTCTCGATTACTCTCGACGTTTAATCTAAAATCTTATATCCATGATTCCCTGCTGTTTTTAGGAGTTTTGTCCTACGGATCCACAACTTTATAATGTTTATCGGCTTCCTTTTGACCTTTGAGTAACAAGGGAGGGGGGAATGAGTCGTTTTAGTCTGGGAGAAAGGTGATGAATTTGGATGGAATTTCGAAGGAATTTCATCTTGATGGCAAGGCTTCGGTTTTTCCGAAATTATTTGTTTTCAAGGCGTGCGTCGTTTGATAGCAGGTTCATAATTGTCTATGTCGTGAATCCACTTAACATAATTTCTTAAATTGTCCTTTCTGGTGATTATCTTGTCACCAAGTGGGCGGTTGTGCCTCAGCGGTATGTTTATTTGAAGAGTAGCAATATGCCGACGGAAATTCGGCTCATAACTAATTTTTTTCGCTCATATTCTGCATTCACTTGTAGGTAATTCCGACTGATATCCTGTGTTTTTAGTCTCCCTTTTCACTGTTGATCTTAATTGTATTATTAGTATTATCTTCCATCTTATTGCGTTATTTTCAACTTATGAAATCGAATCCAAAGGCGGTCGTGTTCAAAAATAAATTATTAATGCTTCCTGTTAATGGAACCTTTCGTTTATTTTGTATGGTGTCCTTAGCAATAGTATAATTGTGACGTTGTTGACGCTATTATTTTCAGATGAAAAATGTCCACTTACTGGTTTATACTAGTGATGGTTAGCAATGTCATTTAGATGTCCATATATGTGCTCTTTTAGTGAATTCCCTGTTTGTCATATGTATTGAATATTGCATAGGTTGTTTGAAATTAAGTAGGTTAATTATATAATTTTACCGTCTAAATTTGAATTAATTTTGAACTCATATGAACCATCTCTTTTTTATTTCGCCAATAAAGATGGTTGAATACGTTTGAAGATTTTGCACTTATTTTACACGGATATGCTCTTTTCTTTCTAATCTAAACTTTTATTAAAATCTTTAATAAATGATATGTAAATATATATATACTTTAAATCTAGCGCACAATAATAAGGCACAAATTATAATGTCGTTTTAAATACAACATGTACATTAATTTAAAACTATATTCTTTGACAATTCATCATGTGTAATTTTATTATTTGAAATTTTATGTTTTTCAGTTTGAATTGGCTGTACTCAATTTAATATTATTTAAAATACTTCCAATTATAGTCATATTATTTGAAATTGTGTGTTTTCATTTTCAGTTTGGATCGGCTATACGCACAATGACAATCCCAATAAGCCCGGACTCAAATCGCCTCTCAGCGTCGTTACTGCTTTCGTTGACAGCATATGTAAGTATATTATATTTAAAAAGGAATAAAACACAAACATGTTTTAACCAAGACGGTTATCGATCTCAGGGAAAAGGGATTAGTAATGTCCAAACTCGAAGCCATGTAAATATTTTTTTACTTTCCCAATGGGTAATTGAGTAACATGGTGCCCTGGAAAAGGCAAGCATTTCGGATTTATAGGGTCACCTGAGTATAAATTTCAAAAGCTTTTAAATTTCAAAAGCTTTATCACTTATGAAGTAGGACCATGTATGGTTGTTTGCACAAATTATTTGACAAATTTTCCGAAAACTGTTTATCGGTTTTCAAATATCTGTGGATGTGAAGTGATACAGATTTGAACCTCATTCTGCCTTACGGTATCGTTGATAC
>LQRL01015128.1:1431-16137 GCA_001703475.1 Hydroides elegans | reverse complement strand
GACAGACGGACAGACGGACAGACAGACGGACGGACGGACGGACGGACAGACGGACAAGCTCAACCCTATATCCCCTCGTTTTCACGGGGGATAATAACGTATTTAAACTCTAAAAAAAACCCAAGCTAAAGATATTTATAAACCTAAAAAAACAAAAGCAAATCAACACCATAATGACTGACCAGGTGAAATCACATTTCATACTCACACAACCTCATGTTTAACCTAACATGTACAGGTATATCCTTAGAAAACAGAAATCTTTAGTACCCCGGTATCTCCTTTTCGAGAAAATCCTATATCGATTAACTAACTTTAAGCAAATTGCTGTATCCGTGAACAAACCTTATGAAAACAGCAAGATTTATTTCACTATAGGTACTTCAATTCTAAAAGATTTCTTTGCAATGAATATCACCGCAAGTTTAATTTCATATTTTTGTATCCTGGGGCAGTTAAGTATAGCATTGTGTCTCAGTATTGCTCGATTTCATATTAACAATGCATGAACTGTAAATATCCACAGTTCAAGAACTAGAAGTCCATTTAATTAAATGTCCATTAATGATGTCAGGATATATACAACTACAGTCAACGGTAGTAAAACATGAAAAAAGTACGGAATTTTAGTTAATCTGAGAAGGAATCTTGGAAATGTCTGGTCATAGCGAATATTCAAAATTATTTCTCGTTCGGGTCCGTTAAGAGATTGGAGGGGAAGGACACGAACCATTTTCGAGGGAAATAAAGCAGTAAGTAAATAGTTCTATATGGTTATATGATTCACAAATTTCATATTTAAACTGACCAATGTCCAAAATGGCAGCAAATTCAAGACAAATTGATAAAGGGAACTACAATACAGAACGGGAACTACATTACAATGTATACAACATATATCACGATCTGTAAGTAACATAAAAATAGTAGCCTGATTGTGCTCAAATTCTCTTTCTTTTTTTTTCTATTGAGCTATACTAAACGTTTTACTGATTCAATGTGGATTTTAGGGTTTCATATGATTTTCTTCGAAAAAAAAATAGTCAAGAATATGAAATCAAAAGATGATCAACGTTTATATGTACCAAACCCAATGTTCAAACGATAAAAGCACAAAATGGGATAACAAATTCAACTTAATTTTATACCGAAATTTTGTTAGGATTTTTGATATTTAATATTATTTTCTTAACACGATGAAAACTTACTCCTTGCCTAAATTAATTAAAATCAAATAAAAAAGGGCATCTCTTACAAAATAATATCGGCAAAATACGAAATTGATGTTATGCATGGAAATGGTTTCTTAGCGAAATTGGAGCACGAAAGGGCGCTGTGAACTTTGGAAGGATGCTTCAGTTGTTGTGAATTATAATATATATTTATGCAGGATTTGTTGAATCAATCATATTTCTTAAGGCCATAGAATCATCTTGAATATTGTCCAGATCTCAAAATTTCGCATATTCAGATGCCGACAACTGAAGCATCCCTCTAATAGCACGAGCTTTTTTTCAAGCACAATACTTTTCAAGGCAACGAATTCAATATTCGAGGCCAACGTAGCTGGACAACTTGACTATTAGCGCCCCTGGTATGCATAATAGAAATCGTTGATATACTATCATTGTCAGGGAATCAATTACATTCAGGCGCGGTATAAATTATCAGGCTGAACCGGGGGGCGCAAATTTATTTTTTTTGTCTTACATATAAGAGCGAACAGGGGGGGGGCGTGCGCCGGGTGAGCCCCCCCTCTAAATCCGCGCCTGACATTTACTATTTTTAGGCACCGTCATTTTCACAACAACGAACTCAATATTAGGCACGACCGTCGCCACCAATGTCAATCGAGACGCTAAACTAGACCATCAGCGCCCCTGGTGTACACAATGCCATCGACGTTACCCGACACGTTCCTTTTGGAGGGGTGTGACGCGCCCAGCGATTGACGCCCTGAGGGATATAAGGGGAATCGAGGAGATTTGGGCCGAAAAGGTAAAGGGGAATAGCCTCAGTATGTAATAAGGGTTTTAAGAACATGACTACAGTTACAAGGTTGCGTACCGGTAAACTGAAATCTACTTCTAGATGTAAGGCATAGCGGGAATAAATCTCTTGCTCGATTAATTTGATCTATTCTGTTGATTATTTGTTTGTTGTTGTAAAATTAAAGCGGATTTTTACTTCAAAATTATCACTAGTTTAAATTAATTATTTTTTTAATATATATATGTATATATATTTCAGCAAGAAGAATTTGAAACCGACATAAGGCATTCCAATGAACCCCTTCTCGACGAACTGCGTTTATCCGGAGAATTTACTGGAGAAGGAAAGACGGTAAGATAAGACTTTCTTACAATCACATTGTAAGATACCGTATATAAAACAGGACTTTCCTATATTCAACGACAAAAGGCTAAAGCTTCTTTAAAATCAAACGTATATCGTAAATCGTTCTTGTTATGGTATGTTATGGTCCTTATGGAATCTTTTTTTCTCGCTCTTTTATTTCATATATTTAATACCTGCTTGTAAAATCATAACATTGACGCACAAACATTTTCATATTCTTTCAACAGTCCGTCGAGATTTCACGGATGTTTTTGCGAAAACTCCAAATCGGATATGGTGTTCTGGATTCTATTAGAACAGAATCCCATCACCATATGAAATTCCTTTTCCTGGATTCTATCGTATACGATATCGACGAAATATCCCTTGCTATATTGAACAATCTGAAACGCCTTATTTGCCGACTGCAACAAAATGTAATCTTCAATGATGAGAACGTGACTTGCTGGGAAACAGAAAGTACAAGTGCACTCATACAAGTAGGGGTTTCTAAGAATCCAAGGCACGCCTTGCATAAGTACTCAGTGATTATCCATAGGCTGAACTTGCTTCTGACACAAATAAAGAGCTTTGCAGAATCGCAATAAATCAAAATATTTCAAATTGTTATGTATCTCGTATATATTTGTTTAATGTTTTTTTTTTAAACAAAAGGTTCATGTGTTATTTATTCAAGTATATTGCTATTGTTATCGTAATTGTTTTATTTTACATGTTCGTATATCTGGGCCAGTGTCATTGGACATTCTAGTCATATGAAATGGATTTTAAATGTCGTTTCAGTTACCTCTTATTTTACGAATGTAATATCTTATCTTATATGACCTTCTAGTTATTTGAAACAGAAGAGATATGTCGTTTTATTTACCTCTTATTTTACGAATGTAATATCTTAACATAAATGACCTTCTAGTAATTTGAAACATAAGTTATATGTCGTTTTATTTACCTCTTATTTTACGAATGTAATATCTTATCATATATGACCTTCTAGCTATTTGAAACAGAAGGGATATGTCGTTTTAGTTACCTCTCTTTTTTTACGAATGTAATATCTTATCATATATGACCTTCTAGTTATTTGAAACAGAAGGGATATGTCGTTTTAGTTACCTCTTATTTTACAAATGTTACATCTTAACATAAATGACCTTCTAGTTATTTAAAACAAAAGTGATATGTCGTTTTAGCTACCTCTAATTTTACAAATGCAACATCTTATCATAAATAACCTTTTTGTTATTTGAAACAGAATTGATATGCCGGTTTAGTTACCACTTATTTTACAAATGTAGTATCTGATCTTGCAAAAGTTATTTTACTATGAATGTTATTTTTACATTATGGTGGAAAATATGAGTTTTCAATATTCAACCGAGCATGTTGTGTGTAACCCAGAATGAGGTGATATTTTCGTCACATGTTTAAGATATTTTTGTATTGTTAGCTTGAATTTATTATTCAATTTTACCTGAATTAATTTGTTTACACAATTGATCCAGTCTCAGGAGTTCATTTTCGTAGTCAATTTTCATGGCTGATTGTTAATTTAGCATTTTATTTTTTTTCTCAATAAATTGTATTACCGGTACAAATCCATTCCTGAAAGCAGTTGAGCATAAAATAGATTCTATACGAGTGCAATATCGTTAGAGTCTATGATTTATAAAATATCTATGGATTTCTAGTTTAATGTTCAGATATTCTGTTAAAACTAACTACCTCGAACTCTGATGAAACGGGATTATAATTCCCCTGTTTTAACCACATTTATTTGATATGTTAAACGGGGAGAACCTCAATTTTACGTAAATGAAAATATACAATGAAGAGTCCTAGGCATACTTAGTTATGTTTAGCAATGTTGTTATATCTAACACATGGTTGAAGCAGATGATTGAATGATGCCATGATGTTTATATCCCGCATTTATTATTATTTCTATTTATTTATTTTAACTGTATACTAATGCAAATTTAATAAAATGAGTAAATTTGTTGAGAAAAAGTTATCAATATCAATACAATTGAAAGAGTAAGAAAGGAAAATAAAATTTTATTTGCACTAAGTTCGTCGTATTTTTAACCTATTAAGTAGCGAAAAAAAAAACCTAATCAAATAGACTGATTGGTTTTCTGTATAATTATAGTCTATTGACTTTCACTTTAATTATTATAACTATTTTTTTTTTCGGTTTATTTAACCCTTTCAACTCAGGAATGGATAAATACCTCATACGGTTCTTTTATTGTCAATAAAATTAGAAGAAAACAATTCCAATCGATTACAGATGCTTAATATCAATGTCATGTTTACTTTTTATTGAATGGTAAGTATAAAATGGTCTGTGTGGGAAAAATGGTTCCAAAATAAACCCGTACATGTTGACACTTAAGAAACGCCTACTGAATTGAGTAAAAATAAAAGTGATCAAATCTGCTCTGAATAAAATTCTACCCTCCTACACAGAGTAGCTGAGGGAAATATCTGAACTCCAGCAATCGTTATATGCTTCTTTTGCTTTCTATAGAGCGTGTGAATCTTTGAAAATTTTCTTTCGGATACGAAAAGAGGATGGATAGATAATCCAAGATAAAAGAATGGAAAGCAATAAACTAAGCCGAAATCAAAACAGGTAAGAATCAAAAACCATATATAAAGGTATCACCTAAGACACCAAGACTTAATCAATTAATTATTAAAACTAAATTAATAATTTGGTTGATTAAAAGCTGCACGAAATTATTCTTGCTTCACATGAAAATGGCCATAAAACTTATATTATGTGAGTAGAGAGCTGATGCAATGAAGGTTTCGCTCCTTTAGAGTTCGGCGAACCTTGCTGTATCCAGAACCATGATCAAAATATCACTTTTATTGATTAAAATTATAGACGGCTTACTAAGCTATATCGGTAATATATTTCATAAAGTATACAATTATTTGTTATTAATTCATCAAAGGTTTCAGATAAGATATCACCAATCTAGTTGTTTATATTGATTTGTTTTGCACTTTTTATTCATTTTGGTTTAAGGTGCCCTGATCCTATGCATCAATTCATGGATTCTGCGCGCGGACGAGAATCAACCTTCGTGGTGCAACAGTTGCAGGAGTAAAACGGCCCGATATCCGAGTTTTTCTTTTTGGGCCGGTATTCGACGCACTTCATATATGGCATTGCATAATATAGAAAATACGGAGACGCTTTGGGCAAACAAGGTAAGGGATAATATGGGAAGATGCTGTTGAGTCAATTGGATTTAAACAGAGTTTCAAAGTTCAAAATAGAAATTAAGAAATAAGTGATTTTGTATTTACGATTATTCGTTTTTTTTTATCGTAGCAAGCTTTATCTAAATAGTTTAAATACATTTTGCAGGGTGTAGCATAAGCATGAATTCTGCCTCGGTAATTTTTCGAGGGTACCTAAAAATTGTCTCGGAATTTTTTCGAGGGAACCTTAATCATACCTCGAGAATATCAATTTATACCTCGGTAATTTTTCGAGGGTATCTCGATTTTGCCTCGGTAATCTTGATTTACCCTCAAAATAACCGAGGGATTCGACCCTTATGCTACACCCTGTTTTGTATCCTTAATTAAGTGTCCAATATTTAGCCGCTCGTAAAATTGGTCGCAGTATCGAGGCTGGCAAATCAAAATAGTGATTTTCTTAGTCATACATCACTTTTAAAACGTTGATGAGCCACAAAGGAGAAACGAAGACAAAACCCTCTATTCCATAATGAGAATAATCATAGAAATTAACGATAAAACATATTTTATAGCTTTCAGAGTACCGCATAACTGGAAACAGATACCAAGAAGAGAGTACAATTATACCCGACAAGCTTCAAGAGGATATAACACAATGTAATGTTCAAGTAAGGTTTTCATTTTTATCATATATAAATCACACTATAAAAGCTCGGTTTATTTTCGCCTCTTCAAAGATGTTTAACAATATCTCTTTCTTTTTATGCATTTAAATTCAATAAAACCATTTTTCGTAAACTTGTGAGGATTGTTTAATTGCAGAGTTTATATGCCGTTCGGACATTCACAACACTCCTCCAAAGGACCTACGCCACCTTCGAAGCTCTAAACACAACATCACGTGACCGAATGCTCAGTTTATTCCAAAACAAGGCTAAGTCTCAAGACATAAGTGAAAACATCGACAATATTATGACTACTACAAAACGGCTGCTCTGCCGCTTACAACAAAACGAAATTTACCTAACCGGAAGTGCGTCATGCTGGCAAGGCAATCAGCGCCATCTTGCGGATATTGTGAGAGCCAGAAGCAGACGAACTGTGCTCTTGAATTTCACAAGGGTTTATCGCGTTTTAGAGATTGTGATTTGTACGTTGTTGAGATATGTTGAGATGGAGATTCATAAGCTATCCTAAAGATATCATTGATTGGTATTCTAATTCGAAACATTTCCAAACTGCTTCTCTGCTGCTTAAAACAAAACGAAGTATACCAAACCGATAGTCCGTCATGTTGGCATGACGATCAAAGCCATCTTGTGGATATGACGAGAGCACGAAGCAGACGAACTGTGCTCTAAAATTTCACAAGAGTTTATCGCGTTTTAGAGATTATGATCTGTACGTTGTTGCGATATGTTGAGATGGAGATACATTATATGTCTTAATGATTATACAGATATGTTAAAGACGAATGCATTGATTAATCAAGGTATCATTTATCTAAGTAGAGACCGCGTCAAAATTATAAAAGATTGAGGATGGCTTAGAAATATAACAGATCTGATTGTACAGATTTTATCCGTAAAGCATTGCATGAACTTATGGTTTCTTCGTGAATTCACGAACTTCAATGATATCAACATTCAATTCAATATTTGTATGATTAAAATTATTGTTAGCATATCATAATATATATACGTGTATTTTGTTTTCTTATGTTTGAATGTAATCAAGAAAAATGTGGATTGATGACTATGTTAAAGATGACCCTACTGAAATAGATTTGTAATGACAATGATGATTTGATGTCTTTAAAACGTGTGTTGGATCAGGTTACTTCTGATTCTTAAATTTCTAAACGGATGTGAAAAGTTGAGTGAATTCCATTTTATTCGATTAATTTTGCTTTCAATACATACATGATAAAATTATAAGCAAGCCAAAAAGCAGCACAAATACATTAAATTTATTCATATCTTACTTATCCATTAAGGTCATTTAGCATGAATAATTCATAGAAAGGATACACAAACATCTCCCATTAGAAGGAAGACAGACAAACGGATAGACAGACAGACAATTACAATTCTTAACACCTAGTTTCATATGGCAATCAACTGCAAATATATTTAGCATGAGTCTACATGGAAACGTGTTTTGAACAGACATGCGAACAATTTCAATACTTTACCACTCGTTTCACAGAGGATAAAGAGCATATCTCCCTTATTTATCATAGGCCTCGGTATGTATTCGATCTTGCTGTAAGATTCCATTGGTCTATTAAACCTTGTTATTCAGTTATCCCCTTAAAAATTTCGGTCCGAAAAAGGTTCGGTCTGCTATGAATAGTAACAATGAAATCGCCTATACAAACTATGTAGACGAACGGACTGATGGACAGACATTAGGGCACAATGCTTTTCTATATACAGGGGATTATAATTTGGAAGCAATATATCGGCACGTGAACATAAAGAATACCGGTAGTTTCCCTTACTTATCATAAGCTTCGGCCACACATGCCGTCGTTCTCGCCATTTCTCGCTGCATCTGCTCCAACTTCTCGTCTTTCTCTTCCATAAGGACATCTCTTTGTCTGTGCATCTCTAAACATTGAGAAATATATACCGGTAGTAACTACAGTAATAAATATAGCGTCCATTTTTCGCGAAGTGACGAATAGACTTTTTTCCCATTTTGAGATATAGCCAAAATAAGATTTTACCATTTTCGATCGTTATCATCGTTTACCTTATCCTTTACCATATTATGTTACCTGAATAATGCATATACATACCTTATCATATACCTTATTATGTTACTTAAATGAATACATGCATTTCATAGTCATGAATCAAATTTTATTACTGCAATGACGTCATCAAGCTTATTCGTCACTTCGCAAAAAAATATGAAATACCAAACGTATCTCAAAACCTAAAATAGATTTGACATTGAAACTTACCCATCTAAAAGACATCGTAAAACAATGTTCAAATATGATGTTAACTCATAATCGTAAAAAATGCCTATTCGTCACTTCGCGAAAAAATGGACGATAGCAAACAACAGTTATTTATGTTGCTTTCGTATCGTCCGGGAACCTAACTAGATCAGGCACCGACTCGAATAAGAATAGATTCGTGTTCTGTATCTTATCTACAATTTTATTTGAATTTAGAAATGATGTTCAATCAGGACAACTCACGATCGGATGTTTTTCACATGTAGCAGAACTCATTAACTCGAGCACGGTTAACTCAAATTACCTGTTAACGCGAGGTGATTTCAAAGTTTCATGTATCATATATTAGTCTTATAATGACACGGTTAACTCGAATTCATGGATAGCTCGAGCTAAATCTATAATCCCGAGGACTTCGTGTTAACGAGGTTCTACTTTGCATGTATTATAAATGTAAGTAGTTATATTGATATGTTTCGACTTTTCATCAGGCCTTTTCATTAGCTTAATATAGAAGAAGTCTAACACGCACTAAGTGTAGAATAAGAAACATGCGCAAGAAAAATTATCCGGACTACACATTAAAAATAACAAAATCACTCAATTTTAAAAGTAGGATAAAACGTTATTTTTAAAACCTTCGGGCGGCAGTCCATTCACGGCTTCAAGTGTCGCACATGATTGTCGAAACTGTTCCTCAAGATCATTTTTCTTCTTGTCTGCCTGAGCTACCAGCTCCTGTTTTATCGAGTCAATCAAAAAACATATTTTTCAATGTAATTTTATTAGGCCCAAGTTACCAAAAAAAATATATTCATATTAGTGAAATTGTTAAGGCATACATGTTCTTAATTAATATCCATGAGTAATATCGCAACATAATATCAAAATTTTGAATCACAAAATGAGAAATAATTTTAGCTCGAAACTAACTGAATCATTATGTTTGAATTTGTATATTTAGATTATTATTCAGGAGCGTAATGACTTTGAAAACCTTAAATATTGGATTTTAAAAAAGGCCTTCTTATAAACAATATTTGTGCAAACATCACCAGAACAATTTGAGAAAAACCTAAAAAAAGTGAACCCGCATTTAATTTACTTCCTTCAAATGTGGAATCTTACCTGATAGTATTTTTCATGGGCGACTAGACTTTCCTTAAGATGCTCTAAAAAAACAAAGGAGTGGTTTTAATAAAACGAAAAAGTTTAATTTTCCACAATCCAAAACTAGACATTTTCAACGGGAATAGAATATTCCTGGATCAATATATAGAACTTGCGATCGGTTTTTGAAATAGAATAGGCCCCTCTTTTGACTTTACGATGCCATAACATTTTACTAAACTGCAATGTAACACCGAATTCATATTTATGTGATATATACGTATCTTAGAGTTAAAATGCATACACAATAATCCTAAATCTAACTGCTATTTACACACTAGACCCAAATGTTTGGACAAGGGGTCATCTTGCATCATCGATTAATTTTTGAAATAGAAGATTTGATGCATTTTTAACATGTGTTTTCCTTATCAACATTGTGTCAAATAACCTTTAAATGAAACTAGTATCTTAATGCACCTCCACATTTGCAGACTTTCAATAATCCTAGACCAATAGACTCTTTTCTTCAATACATAAGTACCTAACTAGTAATAGATAGTCTCTACATGGACTATACTGGTTTATGCATTCAATATACATTCATTTAAGCTTTTTATTTGACAAATAAATCTATATCATGCAACTATTTGAAGTACACTCATATTGATTTCTGATATGCCTAAACTTACACCCTTTCTGACATATTGAAAAACACTGTCTCTCGATCAAAAGATACGGCAATATAAATCACTTACGATAATTCATTGCTAATTCCTTTGAATTCTCCTTTTGATGAGTAAGGGGTACTTTTAACAATGATAACTAATATATTTAATTCTAGTTATCGATATAAGTATATCTTTCAATATCAATAGTTTTTCATGCAAAGATATAATAAAACGTGCCTGAATACTTAGTAAAGTATTGAACTCAATAATGGGTCATAGTCAAATAGACTCGTCTATTTGACTATGACCCATTATGTACAGTTATATTGAAAAATAAAGCATATGGGCGAAGGATATTTATCCCCTGTTTATTAGTGGGTGCATAATTGTATTAAATGGTGGTTTTACACAAACTTGTCATAGAAAACACATGTTTGAAATACATAAACTGCTCTTTTTCAAAAATTAATCGATGATGCAATATGACCCCTTGTCCAAACATTTGGGTCTAGTGTGTAAATAGCAGTTAGATTTAGGATTATTTTGTATGCATTTTATCTCTAAGATATATATATATTAAATGGATATGATTTCGGTGTTAAACGACTGTTCAGTAAAATGTTATGGCAAGGTAAAGTCAAAAGAGGGGCCTTTTTTATTTCAAAAACTAATCGCAAAGTCTATGTATAACAAATAAACAAAAGGAAAGTTCCTCAATATTTTAAATTGCCTTTTGAAAATATTTAAAAGTAGTTCATCGTATGAACTTCAACACAGGTAAAATATTTGTTGGTATGTGTTTACTTAAGGTCATTTCGATTAACTGAAAAGCAAATCAAAAAATTACTTTCTTTACTTCCGTACATTTATATCATACTTTGTTCAGGGTGCAAGAAAACGGTTCGCGAAACTTTGTGAATCACTACAAATGCGATACATTTTGCACATGTGTTTACTCCTGTGAACAGCTAACTAACTGGACCTTATTTCACCAATAACTTAAAAATAAATAATCCTCCACAAACCGTATCTAATACATGTACTTACGTTTTAGCACCGTTTCTATTGGCGTTAGCAACTCTTTGCTTGTATCGCTACCGCCATGCTTAGCAACCGCTGTGGAGCTGGCTGTAAAAATGTTAAATGCGCATGCGTTAAGTTTATAATTATAGATGGAGAATCATTACATAAAATAAACTCATTTAAATGAATGATTATGTTTGGTATGTTACCTGATTTTATAGGTGAGTTACGATTTTATAGTTTTATTACGTTTGTCCTACTATACATGAACGGGCATCTCCAAGCTCACACCTTTAGCTTTTTTTATTTAAGATAGTTTTCTCACATAAATTGTGGAGAAAAAAATACTCTTAAATACAAAACCAAGATGCAAAATATAAAAGCAAAAAATATTTTTACTACTGTTTTGAACCCGCTGAAAATACCATATTGTTATTTCTTCAAAACAAAGATGTAAGGGTAAATATTAGCCAGCATTGCCGATTAAACTGTTTCTTAAACATGTAGTTTAATTTTGTCATAGAATTAGGTTAGAATCCTTTGCATATCATGCTCATATATAATATAGGCTAAACATTTGAACCGATAGAAAATTTGGTATACAATGTATTTGGAATCTTTATATATACTTTGATACAAAACTTACCTTCATCGATAAGATTATCGAAATACTTTTTCTCTGAAGCCTCTTGCTCTTTGTCTATCTCCCCTGCATGAAATTTATCAATTTGAAATTAGCTCTAAAAAGTCATATTTTTATAAAGTGTAGATGATAAGAATAAATTATATTTTTGATGTTTTTACAATCACAACTAAGATGCTTAACTTATACGTGAACTTCATTTGCAAAAATGCATAATTGTAAGATTGGAAATGACATGAAAATGCTGCATATAAGAGTGAACCGTCATATAAACAGTATACATTTATAATTTGATTTCCTCTGGTTGTCTAGTGCTTACCGTCCATATATGTTTGTTTTACCTATAGTGATCATTGCAACTTTATGGAGGAAGAACAGACGAATGGACGGACACAAACACAGTTTTCACCCATAGCGGCGTAGTACTGTCACAGGGTCATCTTTAAGAGTCCCTAGTGTTATCAATTAGATTAATTGAAGGGTGCGTTGTATTCATTTAGTAAACTAGAAGGTCAGTGACCTTGGATCCCCCGTGGACTTCAACAATTCGTCACTGCAGAATGGTCAGTACTTATTGAAATCTTCCTTGGAAATAACGAGCCAATTTGCATACACAAAATATCGAATATGAAAAAAGAAGGTTTTAGTAGAGGACCGAATTCTACATTTCCTAAGCTTATATATCAGTAAATTAATTGAAGGATACGCACCATCAAAGATAAAACAACGTCTCTCGCACAACGTCTTCCTCATAACGTCTTTCTCACAACGTCTTTCTCACAACGTCTTTATCACAATGTCTTTCTCACATCGTCTTTCTCACAATGTAATTCACGCAACATCTCTCACAACGTCTCAATCGACAATGTTTTTCTCACAACGTCTTTCTCACAACGTCTTTCTCACAACGTCTTTCTCACAACGTCTTTCTCACAACGTCATTCTCACAACGTCTTTCTCAAAACGTCTTTCTTAAAATTGATTTTCTCAAAACGTTTTTCTCATTACTTATTTCTCACAATGTCTTTCTCACAACGTCTTTCTTAAAATTTATTTTGTCACAACGTCTTTCGAATAACGTCTTTCGAACATCGTCTTTCTTAAAGTAAATTTTCTCAAAACGTCTTTCTCACAACGTCTTTCTCACAACGTCTTTCTCACAACGTCTATCTCACAACATCTTTCTCACGCGTTTTTCTCACAACGTCTTTCTGAAAATTTGCGGTTGATAAACATGAAACCTTGACCAGGCACAGCTTAAATGTATCATGTTTAAGAATATAAAATATGAGCCCTAGTTTATTTCTTTTAATGTGGGATGCCATTTCTACAATTTGTGGTTGATCGACATGAAATTTTGACGAGGCACACTTTCAATATATTTTAGAACTTTAGCTTAATTTATTCACAGCTTGTTCCATCATTGAACACAATTCGCAATTCAAGGAATAAGACGATTGATGGATCGACATGAAACTATGTTGAAGTAGAATTTCTACTTGGCAGCTAGCAAAGACAGGACATATATTGACTGTCTTCCTCATACATACATACTTAAATAATAATATCTTATATTACAGGGATAATTCTAGGATTTCAGTTTCGTGCGCCGATGGCGCACAGTTGAAATTTGTATGCGCCATTTTCAAAATGTGTGCGCCGTATAGATATATTGCATAAGTAAGACATATTTACCCCAAACAGAAGCACGGATATCGTCTTTTTTGTCGCAAGAGTGTAGTCCCCTTTCGCCTTATACTTTGTTTCTCAATCCTTAATATTGCTTGCGAGCGCAGAAGGCGCGAGCGCAAGAAATTTGTGCATTAATGACATAATTAAGTCCGCACTAAAATCGTATTTTTAAGAAAAGTGTGGCGTAAAAGAAAATCAGTTCGTAAAAAAAAGACGCAAATAAAAATTAGTCGTCATATTGCATGCAAATCATTTCGAATTTACACATAAACACAGTCCACATTGTACAGTTGAATTCTGTCCGGAAAAATATTGTTCCGGATCAGTTTTTTTCAATTAACGTTTTACGTTTTCTATTATGTATATGAATTATCCAAAACAAGGTAATAATGGTCAGGTTCAGCCTCACATGTCAAGTTTCACTTCAGAAATAAAACGAGTTATAACGGTCCATTTAATAGCAATTTTAATTGCATTCACTTCCATGAAAACTTCCATTAAAAAAAAAACAAGTTCTAGAAAAAATGGCGCACAAGTCAAATTTCCGTGCGCCATTCTAGAAAACCGTGCGCCATCGCGGCACACAGACCAAATTTCTGTGCGCCGTATATGAAAAGTGTGTGCCATGGCGCACGCTAGAATTATCCCTGTATTATCACCAACATTTCCTAAACTGATTATATTTTTCGCCCTTTTTCAAAGTGGTCCAGAATCTTCAATTTTCATACGATCGAGATGAAATTTTGACGAGGCACGACTTCAGACCTCAGTTTATACGTGTATAAAAGTTCAAAACCATAGCTCAAATTTTCCACACCAAACTTTCGTGCACAAAGTACTTGGCATCTGAAAAAAAAATAAAAATCGACAATTTTTAAAGTGCTCCAGAATCGACAATCTTCAACTGATCGAGATGAAACTATGACGAGGCACGACTTCAGACCTTGGTATATACGTGTATAAAATTTCAAAGCTCTAGCTCAACTCCTTCATACCCAACTCGTGTGCACAAAGTACTC
>LQRL01015123.1:0-15440 GCA_001703475.1 Hydroides elegans | reverse complement strand
AATGCTAAAAATTGCTGAAAATGAATGTTTTTAATCATTAAACTAACTTAAAAACGTTTTTTTCTATCACGTTTTTTTCACGTTTTTTCGGGTTCGAAACCCCGATTTTCACGTTTTTTTGCCCCTTTTTCATCACGTTTTTTTGTCAGAGGGTGCTGGCAACACTGGTGTCGATTCTTGAGAACTTTAAAAATGGTCGAATTTAAACTTTTTTCCCCGATGTTAAGCACTTTGTGCAGACGACTTTTGTGTGAATGAATTAAGCTAGAGATTTGAATTTTTATACCAAGCATATACCAAGGTTTGAAGTCGTGTCTCGTCAAGGTTTTATCTCGATCGGTTGAAAATTGTCGATTCTAGAGCACTTTGAAAAGTAGCGAAAATTTCATATTGAGTTGAGGAAGTGTGGGTGATAATATAAGATATTAACATTTACATAAGCATATAATTCTATAGATAAGTGAAATGATGTTCTTTCTTCACTTGTCTCGTCAGCTGCCCTCCAAAACATTTTGGATGTGATTTTATAAGTAACCATGCTTATATAAGCATATTTATAAGCAATCATGCTTTTATCAGCATATTTATGAAATTCAAAATATATTAACCAATTTAAATGCGAGCCAGACAGGCGCGAGCTTTGAATATATTAAAGTAAAAGAAATAATATTTTTGATCATAGAAATCAAGTAGACAAATATGAATGAATATCAAAACTTGGCATGTGAATTATATTTTATTGTAGCCAAAATGTTTTCATCAATATCTCATACTCGCGATTCAGTGTGTGACATTTAGATCAAATTTACCAAAGGGAATTACACTCGCCTTGGTGAGTTGGTTAACACATGTGAATTGATTCACGGATTTATTAAAATGTGTGGATTTCCACACTAGCGTTTTATTTCTTAATAGGTTTTATTTAGGCTATGCTTGTAACTTCCCATACGCAAAACCCTTGAATGCAAATCGAAATTATAAAGATTATTCCACTTTCCTACGTGTCATATCACGTCCACTAGACCATTTTCCTCTTTGTTATTTTGTGTTATCAACCTGGGTCATTGTCTTTGATAAAGTGGCAGGATTCTCTGGATGAAGCTCGAAATCTGATATTCTATATGATCCAAACAACACTAAACTACTTTGACAAGCGGTTTTCTTTCGACTTTGTGTTTCCAATTTACGGACGGTTCTTGCCTTTTTATGTGCCCCTAAACGAATAACGCAATATAGTATTTGCTATTTAAGGAATGTTCTGGATCCTGCCTTTCGAGTGTTGTTTTTCAACTTGACTTAATTCTGAAGATGAATCATCGGCTAGACACATACCATGCACATGAGGACGTGAAACAAAGTACTTGCATACTTTATGTGATATGACGTGGATGTAAGTCAGTCACAGAGTCACGCGATATGTGAACTATATCACTCTTTGGGATCAAACGGGCATCTTCAGGATTGTATAGACATACTATTAAAAGGTTCCATGCAAGCATGATTTTCATTTTGACCGCTCAATAAAAATTAACTAAAAGGTTTTATTGAATATTGCGGGTTACTACATTTGGTCAAACTAAAACTGCATTACACCCCCAATTAAAATTGGTATCTGGTGTGTGTTTGCAATGAAATTATAGGCATGCAAGGCTTTCTAGAATTTCGGTTTTTTGGTTTAGAAGGGTTCAAAATTTCGCTATCGTTGATATGAAGATGAATAATACGATCGTTTCAGTTCAAAAAATAGTTTTTGAGAAAAAATGATCTATTAATAATAGTATTTTTTGCATGAAACCCTTGTATATATGCAAGTTCACCTCAATGATTTAATAATACGGAATAGTTACGTGCCGATGAAAGACTTACAACTGCACTTGATAACTATTGATTCGAAAGGTTGTCCATTCATTGATTTATATATTCGAGGTTTCTAAAATAAATGCTCAAAGTGAAATAATTTCAAGCTAGCGTGTATGTAGGTGAATTTTTTTTCAGGGTTATTAGTATGAAAATACAAATTGATTGAATATCATTGAGTATAACTGCAAACACCACTTGATATGAAACAAGTAACTTTGATTACTTTTTATTTGTTGAACATATTCATTTGATATTTTTTAAAAAAATAGAGCAAAATACAAACAACTTATGCTTCTTTCTCTTTTTGCAGGCAATGACGTTACCTCGATGAAACCAATTCCGCAGCATATATGGGACATTGAATCGTGCAAGGGATAGCTAAAGGATAACTCATCGATGCAAAAATAGCTTTAAAAACAAAGAACGTCAGGATTCGCTATTCAACTCCTATATAAAACACATAAGGATTTCTAACTCCACGAAATAATACATGTCTGCTCTCGAGCGAAAACACGACAGTGCAACATAAATGATTTAAGAACTTCAGACTTATTCCTGAGCAATATTCGGATACATTTCCATCCAACCAAAGGTTTGTGCTACATTTCGATATCAGCATCATCGCCAACCCAGAGTACATGCACCAATAATAAAAACAACGCAAAGGAACTAACCTTTGATTCATACATCAACGTTGTCGTCTACCAGGATTGCATGCACCTGTAACAAGGACCACGCAGTTACTTACCGTTATACCGATATATTTGGAAACACAAAATAAAACAATGGGCGCCTTAGGAGACTGCTGTTGGAGCCTGCTTTGGCTTCTCATCCTGATCGTGCTGGCCTGGCCCATTGGTGCCTTCTGCGCATTGTGGTATCTCTTCCTCAGTCCCTTCTCTGCCTGCATCGAGGCCTTGTCGTCATTGACGGATTTATTGGAGCGAGGACTTAAACTGCCGCTTACGTGCGCGCTCAATCTGGTGCATCATAAACCACTCTGTTAGTGTGATTTGCAATGGTTTTGGAGTAGAGGAATGGGACAGTTAAATGGGGTGGGGGGGGTACGGTAGTTGAAGGGGTGGGAGACTGAGAGGGAGTTGGTACTTGATGGAGGGGAGGTTTGAGATATACGGTAGTGTTATTAGGGGCGATCAGTGGTGCCTTGACTTTTATATATCCTTATTATGGCATTGTAGAAACGAAGGTGCTATACTTATGCGTTATGTATGCATAGACGGGGACATGGGTTGGAAACAGTGTGGTGTGGGATAGGGGGTTGTGGTGTGGGAGCTTTGATTGTTTTATGTGTTCTGGTTAAAGCTATACTACAGGGAACGGTGCTATTTAGTTTAGTTTCTTAGTTAGTCATTACGTTGGTATTAATATGCAGAGCTTGAGAATGAAAGCTTGGGAGATATGGAGATCAAATGAATGAGGGACAGATGAGCGAAATGAGCGAAAATGTGAGATGTAAGAAGTGAGTAAGGGAGGAGAGAGAGAGAAAGGATGGAGACATAGAGAAAGAGAGAAGCCTAAAGGGCAGGATTATCATATTTTGTCTTTTCTTTAATAGTTCTTATACATGTATATCCTTTGATCAATTGTGCCTAAAAGCAACTGTGGTAACATGTGATGCATACATAGTTACTGTTTGTATATTTATATAAATCTCTTATTACAGAGTTTTGTTTCCTTTTCCTGCAGACACAGTTATACAAGGGAATGTAGCAGTAAAATGTGTGAAAGAGATGATAATTTTTTTGTGATATATATGTGTTATAAATTTACATTTGTTGTTGAAACATGAGAAAACTTTTCTGGCGACAAGTGTTTTACAATAATTGTCGTACATATTAACGTAGTTAAAGACATGTGATTTAATCTTGCATAATACATGGTCAGAGAGTAGAAGGGTTGAGATTTTTAACAAATATAATCTAGACTTTCGCGCATGATTATAAGCCTTCAAACATAAAAACATAGATTCTATAAGTTATTTTGTGATCTTATTCTGCAATAAACTCATTAAAGTTGATTTACATTATAGTACACGAATATTTTACCTATCCTGGTTAGTAAATGTAATGCATGCGGATGTTTATGGATATACTTGACCTTATGGACCCATAAGTGTTTTGATGTAACATCGAATGTTCTTAATAAGAGTCTCAATAAGCTGTTATCATAGAGCTTCTGAATGATAGATTTCGCTGCATTCTTACTTTGACGCAATAGGGTCATACAGTGCATCACACACTAGCGGATCCAGAGAGAGCACAACGGCGCACATCACTCTTTCGTTCGGCAAATCTAATGCATCCATACATTGATTTCGAAGACATTGTACACGTATATACCTCTATTGATGCACACCCCCTATTTGCTTCGAACCTCGATCCGCCACTGTCACGGATTGTTTGGATGGGCCAAGATCTGATGGAAATTATTGTTCATTTTATCCAGATTGTAATTCCGTTGAATGATTATTTTCAATGTAGGAGAGAATAGATTCGAATGTTGGATGGAAATATAGATTTCAGTAAAGATTGTCATTTAATACTCAAATATTGTTCGGGTTTGTGTAAGCTGTTGTCGAAAGTTGCTTTGACTACAGTACTGCAATGCTATCGGGAATCACAAAATTGTAAACTTAATGTGAACTATTTTCCATCAGTTCATCCGATGACCATTGTCTGAAGTACTTTAAGATCGATCTTACGATTTTCTTTCGTAAGACCCATCGTTGATAATTATCTGTTTTCAAAGATGATATTTGTTGATAGGATCGGCTATGAACTCATTCAAGATAAATGCGATTTCGGGTCATGGTGATGCTTGTTTGTGATTGCACTGTGAAATGGCTTTGATCGGTTTGATATTTGATCCAAATAATGGTAACAAAGGTCTTTATCAAAATCATATCATATGAAGTTGATCTAATCATATCAGTTTTCGCCTCGTTATCTTTGACTCAATCAGATGCCAGGTGTATATAAAAACAATGAATAGTTAAAAATAGTAAAAATATCTAAATACATGTATTACCACTTGTGTCTTAAATATATATAGATTAAAAAAATATATTCATAGAACTTAATGAATAATTATAATAAATTGAGGACTACATGTATTAGTGTGTTTAAGTTTATATAGCACGCGGGTCGTGTAACTTAGACGCTTAGAATGTATTCAAGCAACAAACAATCTATAACTGTTACTGTATATAAGACTAGAGATATTGTTTCGTAGGTTTGCAATATCAACGTTGAATTAGTATAGATAAAATCAGTTTGTTATTTTTTTCGTGTAAATTTGCAATTTTATTTATGGTGATAATAACAATAAAGTATACTACTTTTTATACGTATTTTTTTTTCTCTATGCGATTAGACTGTTTTATACGTTAAGCTAAAATATATACTTAATTTACTATTAACGGAAGAGATTTAATTACTGCAATCGAGACAAAGTAATCTAACCGAAGCTTTAATTTTTGATTAATTAGAATTTAATTAGGCAACGTGAAAAATATTCATTGCGCATACGTTTGAATTTGATGCGCACTTACATGTACCAGTGTTAGGTGGTTGCATCATGAGGTTGTGCCTCGAACTGGAAAGTAGTCGGCCAAACAATGATACCAGGACAGACTGCTCCTGCCTTTAGTCCTTCTAATTTATATAAAAATATACAGCTGTCATATAAGTCAACCTAGACATTTTGATTCGCTCAATGGATTTTTTTTTATCATAAAAATATATCATAGAAATTCATTATGCTTCTGACGTGCACTTTTGTGATCTTGCTTTAAACTATTTTAATATTTTATGTTATCCCTTTCGCATGGACCACTTATCACCCTTATGATTTATTTTATGAATTATATTTGTATGACCATATAGAGTCATTTGATAATAGATTATGCAGTACCAAAACACATTATTTCAATAATTTCATATATTCAGGTGACCATTCCACACAAAATTACGGGACAAAGTGATTTGCCTGTTCAAATTTGAGATTTTTTTTTCAAAATCTTTGGTTTGGACACAAACATTTTTTTTCGGGGTAAATCTTTCAGAAATTATATTAACCAAAATACCATAGATATATCGAATACAATGTATCAATGTGAATGACAGCAAATAAAAAAATATATATCCCGTTTTTATGGCATTTAAATGGTTCAAAATAAACCCGTTTTATTGCCCGCATTATGATTATCGAACAACCTTCAAATGGTTATTTCAACAAATTATAATTTGTGTTCAGCGATAAGTACAATTGACCAAATGTAATCTTCACCAATATTTTGAGGTGCAACCGCTTGGACAATACATTTAAATTAAATTCAGTGCAGCGACCTATGTTTCGTGGTGAGTTGCAATCCACATGATATGGTCAATAATAAAGAAAACTTAAGCGGATAATCTAAAGCTATACAGTTTATTTAATTGAATTTTGATGTATATCTGGTTAGTTATTGTCTCCTGTTTACAACCACTAGGTCAACACAGTTCTTTCAACTAAACTAAAATGAAGATGTTAACAATTTTGCCACGCGTGTGTGGGAGGACCATATCTAAAACTAAGAACCATACTCTTCTAGCTCAGTAGAATATATCAAGTTGGACAATATCTGAAGATATATACAACTGCAGATCCAGACAATATTCAATCGGGGGTGCAAATTGTATAATAAATCAGAACGAATGGGAGCTTCAATTTGATTTTGGTATAGCATAAAAGGGAAAGGAAGGCGAGGAGTTACAACAATTTTCCTACAGAAAAGTTTTTGTATTCTTTTTGCATGGTCCCTCTTTGAAAACACAAATATTTCCATGCAACAATAACCGATGAATCCAATTATATTTAAATCATACTAGAGATTTATGTTGTTTTCTTATCTTTAACAACTTGGGGTTCCGCGGCATGTGACTATATATAAAGAACATACGGAATAAAATGCTCAAACCTGACGCTTGCGAGGGTTCATATACGCGATCCTGCGAAAATGTGGAAGAGCGCTGTGATCTTGATTCTAGGCATAGCTTTAGCTGCCATTAAGGGTAAGGTAAAAAAAAACGGTAATTTGGTAAATGTAAAGAGTTCATTTATCTTCCGTGAAACGGAGGGATTTATGTCTCAAATCGTCCGTCCGTCTGTCCGTCTACAAAGCATTGTTGGCTCCATGTAGTTTCTATAAATGAAATGACACTACTGCAGAATTATAGTTAAAGAGCGTGGATTTTCAACGATAATAAAAAAATGAAATGAAAAAGGCTAAGTCACCATGTAAAGTTAATAAAAAATATACACATTTTGGGATAGACAATATATTTAAATTTTATCGCCCGTGAAACGGAAGGATTTATGTTTCAAATTGTCCGTCAATCTGTCGGTTCGCTATGGACACTTTGTATTTTTATATAACTGAAATAGCACTTACCCACCTCGTTACATCAACTTTTTTTGTGTGTGTTGATTATAGTTTAGAAAAATAAACTCTTATCACCTCTGTTGAAGGAGGTCATCAGAGTTTATTCTTAAAACATATAGCTTGAAATAAATGATTGGCGTCTAATCATTTGTAGTAAGAAAATGCCCTTATTTTTACGTTCTTTATATATAAATCCTCATGTAATATCTTCATGTAATATAGCATCCGTGTCAATCTTTGAACATTTTGAACTAGTTCAAAAAGAACAATTTACACTATTTTTACTATTCTAACGATACATAAAATCATGGTATCTTCAAAAATATAAGGTGCTTTTTTAGCCCCAAGCCGACCAATTTGGCTGAGTGTTATAATAATTGCTATCCCCCATTCCGTCCGTCCGTCCATTTAGCCGTCGGTTCGTCCGTCTGTCCGTCTGTTAACATTAGATATGCAGTAGTTTGTCCGCGGTACTTTGGCATGAAGCCTTTTTCCTAGGATTCTGAAACTTCATACAGTGAAAAAAATATATTGTAGATGTGCAACGTTGAGGTTTCAGTTTGATATACCAAAAAATGTTGAATTTAGGGGCCTGAACTTAGACGAGTTTGAGATATTTTTGGGTATTTGAACGGCGGTCTGAGCATAGAACATAGAGAAAGATTGCGCGTATATCGTGACGTTGTGGACGAATATGTTAGGACAACGGTGTGAACACGACATTGTGAGAAAGACGTTGTGAGAAAGACGTTGTGAGAAAGACGTTGTGAGAAAGACATTGTGAGAAAAACGTTGCGAGAAAGACGTTGTGAGAAAGACATTATGGGAAAGATATTTCTTTTGATCGGCTTTTTTTTTTAAATCCACAAATATTAATGTAAAAGAATGTTTTGCCTAGGCTGGGGGCTTTGCCTCTCTGATGCCTATGTTTTTATTTATTGTTCTTTATTCGTGAATTTAAACCCGATTCTGGATGGAAATTACTAGATATCTGAATTTTGTTCTCTTTTAGATTCACATGGCCACCCACATACAGGTTCACACGAAGAAGATCGACTGAGTGAAAACGTTGAGTTTCTGAAACGGTTTCTGGAGCGAGAATTAGGCACTGACGGTAGTTTGTTTTAAACAGTTTAAATACATTTTTCGTGGTTATTTTTCTGCAGATAGTAAAGCAAGCCAAAAGATAAACATTCTCGAGCTTTTGAAAATATTTCAAAAATAGTTCGAGTTTTATAGTTTAAAATATTGATTTATAACTTATTGTTACATTGTTTTATTGTTTATAAAATATTAATCGTAAACAGGCGTAAATTTCGAGGCGATGCGCGGCGCCACGTTTCGCTCTAGCATCCGTTCTTATATTATGAATAATGAAGCATCCCCGGTTCGCTCTGATATTTGACACTTAAAAGGTTAACAGTTAAGAAAATATTCTTAAATGATCATTAAATGAATCATATCAATCCGTGATAAGGCGAACATTTTTGTTGTCAGATTCAACGGAGTCTCTAAATGAAGAGGACGACGTTATTTTCATTGCTTCACAAGAAGACGATCGACGAAGCACGGATTCCTGTTTGCTAAGGGAGTTTCTCCAGCAGCGTCACCTGGGTGGTGAGGGCAATTTCTTGCAATATTTTTAACGTTCTTATTAAAGCTTCACAGTAACGCGCATGATATTTTATATTTATTTGAATTAAACTTATAATAATAATCGTTTTTGTATTTCCTTTTTCACAAAAATAAATAGGTCAATTGCAATATAAAGTGGACAAATGTATGAAACATTTTTTATCTTAATATTCACCTATAAATTTGCCGTTCGTAGAACCACATATGAAGACTTAATATATAGCGCTTACTGAAATTTACTCTCTGCCAGGTGAGCATGGAGGTTCACATGAGGTCGATCGACGTGGCCAAGATTCATGCTTATTGAGGGAGTTTCTGAAGCGAGAAATGGGGTTTGAAGGTAGTCTATTCAATTATTTAACACTTTTCCTTTCATTTAGATTTAGTTTTTGAAATATGTCTTTAAGATGAGTTGATGCTATGTTGAATTTCTTATACATGTAGGTAATCTAAATTTAGATTATTTACTGCAAATTGAAGTGTCTAGTAAACTTATAAATCAGACACATAGACACACATATATTTCGATTCCGTTTCCTCGTAGCAAATACATATGTTTCAAGTTTTTTAAAAAAAATCTTAATGTTTGGAAGGAAGTTTAATGTTCAATAGTTTAAATAAGTGTTACACAAACATGCGAAAAGTGGGGAACATTTATTTAATCGCATTTTTAAGGTGCGGTCATCGGGCAGCGGCAAATTTGCCGCTAACCGCAGAATTTGGTATACAATATTGTAAATTCAGTGGCACTACGGCATAAGTTATGCCGCTTAGTTTATCATATTATATACAAAATTTTGTGGTTTGCGGCAAATTTGCCGCTGCCCGAGGACCGCACCCTTACGTGATTTTACAATTTAGATAATGTCAAACAGGTTCACATGACGGTCCGCATCATGATTCACATGAACAGGATCGACGCAGCCAGGATAATTCCTGTCTGTTGAGGCAGTTTCTGGAACGCGAACTTGGTACTAAAGTTCTTAGAAATAATTACATGCACATTTGTATTTATGAACATGTTTGAAATTTGCCACATGAGAAGGGCACCCCACGACATATTTTTCAAAAAGTAAAATCAACTTAAAACAACATTTTAATTACGAAGAACAATCAAATAATGGTTTTTGAACATTTCAATTTTGCAAAAAGGTGTTCCTTTTTTCCAAGCCAGCTAGGCTGATTCTCCCTTTCTAGCTAGCTTGGAACAGAAAAGGAACACCTTTTGTGAAAATTGAAATGTTGAACATAACCAAATTACGTATCATATCTTGCAAATTACAGTTTATTAGGCAATTGCAAGCAAGGTATATCATTTTTGAAATAATTATTCTCACTTCTTTATGTGAAAATTAAGAAATAATCAAAAAAGGTGTTCCTCAAACTTCTCAAATCTCCAAGCTAGAATTAATTTTCTCAAAATCTCCAAGCCAGCTGGAAATTGGTGGGGAACAACTTTTTTGGGGAACAGCTCGTGATGTACTCTTCACATGATATAGTCTGATTTTTTCCGTATAGATAATCAAACTGAAATATATTTCGAATGTATAGATTACCGGTTTAAACGTTTTAGATAATAACTCTATGACATAAACGCAATAGTTTCAATTTTAAAGATAATAATTATACAATAACACACTATACTTACTCCTCTGATATTTGAATTAGATATAAATTGCTAATTTCATAAATTCATTCATACATTTAAAAAGGTCCACATGAACATCATGGTTCGCATGAGGACGACCGACGCAACCAGGATATCGATATGCTGAATCAGTTTCTGCAAAGAGAAATGGCAAATGTTGATGATGGTACGTTTTTTTATATTTATTTTCAAACGCAAAATAAATACAAATTATATATTAAGCAACGGATAGATAACAACTTATTATGTGTGTAACGATCAGACAATAGAAGTTATTTAGACATTGGTATAGAAGTTATATGTTTACAACATAAGCATATCGCAGTTTTGGCATTATAAACAAGATACATCGTGGTTTCTTTGTTATCAAATGAAACAAGATGCCTCGTCTTTATTGAGAAACAAGTCATAGATCCTGAAACTGCAACTGCTTATATTTATAATTAATTATCTGCAATCTTTTCGTTTACGAAAATATGCAGATATTGCAATCACTCGATAAAATTCAATTTGTTCCCGTGAATCGATTTACTATACATTAGAAATCATAACACACCCTTATATATAAACATTAATATAAAATAGCTATCCAATATGGTGCATAGGATATTACGATAACGATTTGATAAATGGTCTAGGAGATATTTTATTTCAAAGACACCCACCCCTGAAATCATAATGTCATTTTCTTCGCCCTGCTGAAACTACTGAGTCAGGAGTACCCAGCGATTTATTCGGTGAAATATCTATTCTTTTCAAATATCTATCTTGCTGGCATTTTCACAGAACAGAATAGATAAAATATTGTTATTCAAATATTTCGTGTTTTCCTGGCATTTTATAAGAATAAAACCATAGTTATAAATATGTCTCTAATAGTCTAAAAAGTTATTGATTTACAGAAAGATTGAATTAAAGCATAGTATAATCACTGTGATGCACTTGTATATATCAGATATAAATAGCAAAGACCAAAAAGATACTTTTTCAAACTATGTACAAAATCAACACTTCTGGATATCGATGTTTTATTCTGCTGGTGAATTTGAGCAAAGTTGCTGGCACGATATTTTATGTGTTCCTTGCTGGCAAATTAAGAATAAAACTATTCAATAAATACAAGTAATTATCATATTTAAAGTAGTTAAGAATTCATTTCAGACCAAATGCAGTAAAATAAGACACTATTTCAAAAATGGTCCGTTGGGTACTCCTGCTGAGTGGAATCCCTGGCCCCTATTGGCTCATTTAAAGGTGTGTCGCATTTATACTGCACACGTCATTGACGTCATCAATCAGGGCTCGCTATATAAAAGCACTGTGACACAAAATCAATACTCGTGGACCAGTCGTGGTGTCCAGTACCTCACTTCGCGTTGAAACCAATAATTATTGTAACTTTTTTAGCTCTCTGCTTTATGTTTTAATTAAATATGAAATATATAATGTGACTCAACTATCTTATAAATCTATAACAAAGTAGCTATGTATGCTCTGCCTACATATTGACCTTTTTCTAGATCATATCAAATATTTAATATTAAATGGGATCTTATTTCATTAGTTATCGAGAAAAAAAAAGAGAAACATAATATTCAAATAGATTCTATAGGATTTTTTTTTAAAGATTGCAGATAATTGTGCTTTTTAGGAGCACACCATTTATCTAGTTTATCTTGCTTTTCTGTAACACTTTTTGTTTTGGTACTGTGTAGCAATAGAATGATTTGGACATCATTAAATGGCTGACTTTATTTATTTATGAATTTATTTATAACTGTTCACCAATCAGGTTCCCATGACGGTCCACACCATACTTCACACGAACACGATCGACGCAGCCCGGATGGCGATATTTTCAAACAGTTGCGAGAACGGTTGAGAGAACTTGGATTCGATGGTCGCACGGTGTCGGAAACATTGGATGATCAGATAGAAAATGGCAGGTAAAATAAAACGAATAATCACAAAAATCGTCTAAATAATTCTTAAATACATTATTCAAAATATTTGAAAAAGAAGTTTACTAAGGTCTTGATTATTTTCCTTTTTTTTGTTTCGATTTTAAATGATATCTCATGAACATATACAAATGTACATGTACTTTTATATTCTGGTTCTATCAATGATGCTTTTTATTATTTCCAATGATATCAATTGTAAGTGTGATATAATGAACATGTGTAAAATTAGGCATAACGAGAGGCTTGTTCTACAAAAATATTGATCTTATATTGATATCAAATATTTTACTATTACATTGAAAAGTTATCATATATTTTCAAAAGGACATACTTCGAAATTGATGAGAAAGATTTTTTGGAACAAGAACAAGAATATGCACCAGTGGCAGAAAAAGATAGCTTGATTGTCGTTGAATCTGCTCCGCAAAGTGAAACTGGTAAATATGAATTATTGTATAATTTAGTTTAAAAGATGACTCTTTTGCTAAGATCGAGAATGAGTCTTTTTCTTTATTTTCCACACAATGTTGAGATATTAGTAAGTTTTACCATCTTTTACAGTAATGTGAAAATATTTATAATGTGATATTTAAATGATCCTTTATTGATATAAATATTTGCAATTATAACTATGATGATTGTTTAAGTATTTATTATCAATCATGATAATCAGTGGTGCAAATTAAAAACGTTGCATCTATATTTCCAGGGCCAGAGTTAAGCTGTCCGTCAAACCAATATCGGTGTCCAAATGAAGCAGTTTGTCTAAAGTCGGGAAAATTATGTGATGGGACGTCTGACTGTCAGGATAGAAGCGACGAGAACTTGGCAATGTGTCAAGACTTTTACCAGAAGCTCTGCAGTAAAAATGGTTAGTTAGAGCTATCAGTGGCTCAATGCGTCTGCGTCTAAGGAATTTGAATCGTTATGAAATATAGTAATTCATTTCCGCTGGGATTACCATATGTTACCCAAATTAAAATCCGCAGACGCAAAGAGCCGCTGACCGTACCATAAATGTTGTTTTTTATCATTAAGTCAAATTCCGCCAGTGTTTGTGGATATACGATACATGATTCATCAATGAAACTAAACATTTCGTTATCGTTTGGTAGTGGTCTACCATATTAGATCCCTAAAAGTCTTCAGTTAAAACGTGTTCAAATCCGATACACACAAATAATAACTGTACATATATCATATGCCTTTCAAATGTTTAAGCAAAGTTCTTCTGCTGGAGCGGCCGCAAACCCGTATGTCTGCTTCGTGGTAAAATGTGTGATGGTAGTCAGGAATGTGACGACGGGAGTGATGAATCACAAGAGAAATGCGAAGGTATGAAGAAACGTATTGATGTAAAAAGTCATAACACCTAAACATGAATATATGATTTGAACATTAACGTGTAAAAATTCTCAATTTGATCTGGATTTGAACATTAGCGTGCAACAACTCTCAATTTAAACAAATGCATATTTAAAACAATATCTTACAATATATATTAATCCTATAGTTTTTCATTAAAAGCATACCACACATGCACCGGCAGTCTTCAATGTTTATGGTACAGTAAGTGATGCAATGGCCAAGAAGAATGTGTGAATGGTGCTGACGAAGCAGACTGCATTGAATCAGAGGAAAATGAAAGCAAAAATGAGTTGGATGTCATGTGCGGTGACAACCAAGGTATTTCTAAAAATCCACTTTATAGGAATTTTTGTAATATAAAATTGTCTTAAGGTAATGGATTCCGGAAAATAGTTTTTGATGCACCTTTGAATTAGGTTATTCCAGAAACTATTTGGTTGAAACCAAATGATACGATAGAACACACCTAAGTGTAACAACAAAAACAAGCAAAACAAGTATGAAAACACGCCAAGGTGTATTGTCTTATATTTCTTCATTACGTTAAGAGACACTTTTGTCAGACAGGGTTCAAAGCTACATAGGTATATGTGTTTATCTTATATCGATTGGTTTTGCTCTGTAGTATGTAAGGAGACCATCTTGTCGCACTACTTCCTGCGGTCTGCTCACCAAGACACTCCTCCCGTAACATGGAATAAAGAACTCGCAGACAGGGCACAAGCATGGGCACAAGTAAACGCAAACAAAAAACAATTCGAAAATTCAGTTCCGGGTTCAGAGTACAGATCACAAAATATTGGAGAAAATATTTATGGGGGCACAGCTCGAGACGACATTTGGATGACAATAGCATGCAAGATATGGTAAGTGAATTTAATAAGTATATATATGTATTTCACCATACATGTAGTGTGTATGTATATAATAGTTATATTCTTTAAAACCGTCAAAATTCTTCTTAGATTTTTCCGTGAATAATATTTCTGGAAGACTTTTGTTGTCGAATTTCAAAAGTTTAAGTTACACAATATGATTAAATATCAGCTTCATAAAATATGTATCATATGATGTATATAATACATAATTTATGAAGAACAGTATAAACTGGTGTGCAGAATATTATGATTGATGTCTTATTTCGTTCAATTCCTAATAAGCATATGATTCATTTGTGATTTATTCAATTATACATTTATATAAACTTAATATTCAGGTACCACCGACAGTTCAGATCTATGTACAATTATGAAACTGGAGAGGGTGAAGGATGGGTTCACAATATCACCAATTTACTCAGGTTTGTTTTAAAATCAGCCCATCAAAACGAGAGGGAGCAGTGCTTATATTGATATTTAACTATATTGCTTTAACTATATTGAAATGAACTACATGCATACCCTCTTGCTCGATTAACTTTGTTCAGTCTTACATTTCATAATATAAACGTCCTCGATATAGTTAGAAAACACAATCTTATGAACATAGATACTTAAGTGCAGATTCAAATAAATAAATATAT
>LQRL01015107.1:0-13038 GCA_001703475.1 Hydroides elegans | reverse complement strand
TTATCTTAGATATTATTTCTAATCGATAAACTACTAAAGCATGGGTTATATTCATTTTGAAAATATGCCATTCATGTCAAAGTTACATGGAATCGCCCAGCTGTGTTTTACGTAAAGTGTTTTGATTGAAAAACATGATTCACTTATATTATAACTGCTTTAAGATGTGTTATTATCCTAGTTAAATGTCAAAGTATTTATATAACTGATTTTTTTAATGGCATAACCTCGTTATATTGTAATTACAATGGTTGGCATAGATGCCTGTCTTTAAAAGGGTACAACGGATGATAACATTTTTTTTCAAACTTGAAAAAGAATAAATACTTTGTCACTGCAATCATTAATTTTGCAATGATTTTACAGCTCCATCTGATGCACAACTAAAGTTCCATTTTTTTCCGGTTAGAACATAGCTCATTTCCTGCAAATTTAGATAATTTAATTCTTGGATGCACAATGACGACGCTGGAACCCAAGTCGATATCCCTCTTAAGTCAATTAATTTTGAAAGAACCTGACAGAAATGGTCAAATTCTTTCGGGAAAGGTGTCAAACATTGGTCAAAAAATCAAACATATGTCAAAGGAAAAAGGAAGAACAGGGTAATCTATCCACAAAATTCAAGAAAAAATCCTGAAAAATAATTTATATTATTTTTAATATGCTTATCATTTAATGATTAGTACGAAAATTGGCAAAAAACCCGCGTTTGGGAAAATTGGGAAAATTGCAAAGAAAATAAAGGAAATAATAAGGTTCAAACAGGTTCTCAGGACAATACTTTGACTATACCTCTCTATTTATACAGCGAGTGACTTATCACATTCACCCATGCGAGTTGTGACCCTTGATAGTTGAATTTGTAACAGAAAAGCATCGGAAATTCACCAATATATATAAAATCACCACCCCAAACCCCTATGCATCATGTAACGCAGGCCTTTTGTAGGCAATGTTAAATAACCAGTCGATGTTTGATTTGAATATATGAAGAAAAAAACCAATCGCATAACCTGTTTACTAAAATATGCAGATTCGCAGATAATTATGGAATGCGTTCCTTCTTAACTGAACACAAGTGAACAAATAAGATGTGATACCAGCGATTCTGCGTTCAACAGACTAAAACATGAGTAATGGTGCGTTCAGCGGGACTTTACGTCTGCGTCTGCGGAATTTTAATTGGTATAAAACATAGCAAACCCAGCGGTATTAATTCCGCAGGGATCACTATGTTTTATACCAATTTAAATTCCGCAGACGCAGACGCAAAGTCCCGCTGAACGCACCATTATGAGTCTAACTCTTCTAATTCAAACAACTTAAATAAAATGTAAAGGTTCCTTTTGTGCTCTGTTATGCGTGTATATCATGAGTATGTAATAGTGCATCTGAGGAATATGTCTATGCTTCATTTCAATTGTTATTTTTCATCGACAAAACAATAGGCCTTGGAAAAAGTCAGTAAAGCTTAATTGATTACATTGTATGTGATATCTATTGCGTTGTTATTCTATTCAATGATCATATTTATTTAAACTACCAAAACATTATTTCAAAGTCCCTATAACCAAGGAATGTGCAAAATGTAACAAGGTTCCCAGTAAACCAAAGACGTATTGTGCACGTTTTCTATTGGTGCATTTAGATTTCAGAGTCACACAGGTATTAAATAAGTTTTATCACGTTTTCATCAAGAAAGTGTCCTAGTTATATTCTAAAACGTATTATGTGCGTTTTCATTTAAGTGTAAAACACGTTTTAACACGTACTTAGTTAATGCGTTCATTCTTAACATAACACCAATGAACAAATACGACGTGATACCAGCAACTCTGCTTAAAACTGCTTGCAGACTATAAGAAGAGTAATTAAACCATACAAAATTTTCTAACAAATCACTTATCTCTCGAATAACTTTTTTATTATTCAATCTTTTTTGAAACTGTAAGCGCAGTATTTTTTCTTGATTTTTGCCATACATGTCCATTACTTTTGTTTTTATCAACACTTAATGAACAAAACGCATGTTATTTTGCCATATTTCTTTATGCATAGATTCTATCGCCTGCAATGGTTCTATCTAGATTGTTAAACAGCACAAACAAAACACTGCATGCGGGGTCAACTCAACATTTGACATGAATAAGGGATGGACATGTATACAATATTATCATATAGATCTGGGAAATGGTATATTTAAAAAGAGCTTGCTTTATATAAATGTTACCATATTTTGAAAAGATCATATTGAGTATTTGATTATGGATACATTTCTCTATGTTATTTGGCTTGTTATGTTAAATATCGGTCGAGGAATGATCTTTTGAATAAGATGTGGATCTAACCAACAGTCTGTCCGATTCTACAGACATAGGAGTCCAATTTGACATACAGTCATGGCTTGCTAGTTGTTTAATGGCTAAGCATAAATGCCAGTAGCAGGCTCAGCTTGTCCATCAATGTCGCGTTGCTAGGCAACGCTCTATATCTAAAAAGTGGAACAAAAAGGGGTTATTCAATGGTTGTTTTATTGGCTTGATATAGGGTAAAGTTTAATAAACTTAGTGATAGCGATAAAGCCGAAATCGATCGGTATACAGAGAGCAATGATGACGAGGATGGTTACATGTGTTTTGTTCTATAGTGCCTTGACTATATGTTGGCGAAACGGTCCCTTAGACGCCCATGAATAAATAAACCTTTGAATTATTTGCAACGATTTCATTCGACGACGGGTTATTCATGTTACCCTATCAAATTTATTTTTGTATTGTTCGGGCATTTTATTGGTTCTCATGATTTGCTATTTCAAATTGTGAAGATCCCTCTGCAGATTTGCCGTTGTATCCTATATTATCGACTAATATTTTAACTACATGTATGAAACATAAATTTGAGATATAATTATGCTTATAATATGTTGTGTGGCATTTTTATTGAACAGAATGACGTATTTTCATATCAATCCGAGCAATAAATGCATTTTTATTCGTTCATTGGCTTTATTTGTTATGGCATCTGAAGTACAATAGTCTTAACTCGTGTATAATTTAAGATATTTTGAATGAAATGAAAATTTGTTCCTCGGTGTCTTGTTATACATTTTTATCTTAAGTATGGAAAGTTGCACCTGAGGAATATTGCAATGCTTCATTTCAAATTTTATTGTTTATCGACATATTTATAAACCATGAGATGGAGAACGTAAAGGTTAATTGTATGTTATAATTGTTGCTTTATCATTTGTTTTGATGACCGTTTTCATTTCAACTGCCATACCATTCTTTTTCAGCCCCCGACCGGGGCCTGGGAAGGGCAGATGGGGTTATCATACAAGATTGATTTTAGACAGGCGAAATTTGCTCTTCTCAGTTTAGGCATTTGGAATGTAATGAAAATGTTCCTTTTGTGTTTTGCCTTACATGTATAACTTAAGTATGGAAAAGTGCACCAGGAAAACATTTCCATGCTTCATTAGAATTGGTGTTTTTCATATCGACAAACTTATATGCCATGTGATATAGTCCATATAGGTTAATTAATCAAATTAATTGATGTTTGTTGCTTAATTATTTGCTTAATAACCATTTTCATGCAAATTACCAAAACATTATTTTTTACAAAGGAGGCCCGGAGTGGCTGTTGAACCGGGTTATTTTTATACACCAAAAATGAGCGACATTTGTAACATTGATAGATTGTAGTTCTTTTAAAGAGATTATTCGAAGTCTATTTTGCTATATATATGTATAACAATTTGATTTTGTAGAGTTATAATTAATGCCAATGATAATAGTGATTAATGGGGTTATAATGGTTTTATTTTTATAGATCTGAACTTTATTAAATATAAAATATCGTGATTAAAATTAAACTGAATAATCGGTAATTTAAAGGTAAAATGTTATTAATTAAAATGCTTATGTTGAAATTGTATATAATGAGTTTACGCTTTATAACCTATAATTTAACTTAATATTTGTAAACCTTTTCAATAACTACGCCTCTGAAATGTACGAAGTATACTTTCGATGTTTTTAATATTTGATACGAATATCTAATCGTATTTTGACTAAATATTCTGTGAAATATCTGAAATATCTCGAAAATATCTGGTGATTATGCCCACGCGATCCTTTGTTCGTGGCGGCGGGTTTTGCGCACGGTCTTCGAAGAATATATAAACCGAGCGCGCCGCCCGAGCAAGGGGGACCGGTTTTAAAATTCAGACAAAATTAGGGTTAAACGTTGATATTGTATTTTGGTGACACGCAAATTATTCAAAAATAAAGTAAGTTTTTCACTCTTTTTGGAACAAATAATTCGTTTTACAAGTATTCCATAGAAAGTAGATCCCGGAACACATTTTCTTTTGTCTAGCTCTAGCAAAAATAACATATATCTATAAACATACTCCATATAAAATTGTGTAAGTAACTATGTAGATGTCAATCAATAAACTATGTGTCTAGAATTACACAATACAATACTATAAATATATAATTTGTTATTGCAAAATATTATGATGGAGAAAATATTTAATGATAACTTACATCATTGCTTTTCTTGTATTTATCATCAAAACAGGGCATGGATATCGTAGTTGTTTTATAATGGCAACATCCAATAATATTTGCAAGGTACTCCTCATATTCAAAGCTTTTCATTTCTACAACTAACCCATTCTTATGTTTAATTAAACATTTTATGAGATCGAAGAAACCATGTTTATTTGTTGCCAAGTTATATAAAGGTATTGTAAACTATGACACCGTAAATTAAACAAACAATTGGCAGATGTTGACTTGTTTTCAGTGAACATGAAGAATTATTGACCAGATTTGGAAATGATTACCTAAAGGTCATCATTTTCAAATCCGGTAAATAATATCTTCATTTTTACTGAAAACAAGTCAACATATGTTTTATTATATGAATTATTTAATAACATGAACCATTTAATAACATAATTTTGTTCATCGATTATCAGTTGGACTCATTAGCTCAGTCGATAGAGCGTTGGACGTGCTATTTTTGCGATATTCGGAATCGATAAGGGTATCCCGGTTCTATATCCCAAGCAATGGTAGAAATAGTAAGATGTTTTTGCTTAATTTATAACTTAATCGTCTTTAAAATTAAATGGAGATGCTTAATTTATTTTTAATTGATTTACTAGATGATTTATGAACCTAATAAAACTAAATATTTTTTACTTTCCAAACTATCTTTTATTATGTTTTGACACCAAAATGAAGATCGATAAGAAATTATCGTTCTCTATCACCTTATTATAAGCAATATCATGATTCTTTAAAAAAATGATATCTTCTCATCATCTATTTTATTATTCATTTATTTCTTAACTCGTTATGAAAATATAAAAATAAAGGTGCCATTGATCGGGCTTGAACGCGGGACCTGTCGATCTATAGGCGAGCAACTTTACCACTACACATTCGAGGACTCGCGAAATCGCGCATTTAAAATACTTAATTTAAATGTAGAATTATTATTTCAATAAATTTTCGAATTTGGATTGAAAACAAGGATTATTCAGCAAAACTAGTATGTGAACTGTTAAAAATGTTATTTGTTTACATTACCCGGATAACATTTTATGCAACATTTGCTAAGCAAGTCAACATGAAGTAATGATGACTAACTCTCGACCAATCAGAACGCTCGCTACAACCCTATCTAAGATAATTGCTTTTATCGCACAATTTGCATTCCGAGATACATCTTGGATGCGTATTTTAAAGATTTAAATTAACTCATGTATCTGATTCTAAAATAAACATATTCTACAAAATATATCACCAACATTACGAAAAAAAATTTCAACAGCATAGATTCCCTTTGAAGTGCTTGCGATGCCGACTTCTGCTATCCAACATGTTGGATCGCAGGAAAATGAATCGCCGACGATCGCCGACTGTCGGCGATGCGTCGCAAGGTATGTCACACTTCTTCGATTATCCTACGATTTAAAATCAGCGATCGATCGGCGATCGATCGGCGATGGAAAATCGCATGTCTGACATATACTTAAGATCTATACCAAATTCCGAGGAAACATATAGTTATATATAATCATGTATGTTAAACGATTAAACTATTGACAATGACCTTTTAATAAATAATAATGAAATCACTTTTATAAATTTATATGAATTGTAAACTAAGTAAAGAACTGCCTTCCATAGTTTTAAACTAAAGGTGAAGACAAATATGATCAAACAACCATTTTCAATGGCTGTTTCCACGTTGTTTCCTTTTTGACCTGGAAACAACGATGAAACAACCATATGAAACAACCATTTGTATAAGCGTTAATATATTCACGAATTCTTATTATTTTTTTTTATTTGTTAATGAATTACTTTTAATATGATATCAAATCTTGATATCAATCAATTGAAAGCTCGATAATTGACGACAACAGAACCATACAATAATGTCTTCTTATTATTAGAAATCGTAAATATTACGTTATATTATAATAATAAACGTCACACTTGAAAATGTAGTGGCATAAAAGTTATTGCATCAATGTCAGAATTTAACTGAATGGTTGTTTCCTCGTTGTTTCCTTTCCGAGACGTCAAAAAGTGGTTGTTTCCCAAATTGAAACAACAATAAAAATGGTTGTTTCATCCTATGTGTCTACACCTTAATGCCTAGGCCACACTGCCGATTTTCTAGTCGGCGACGATCGCCGACTCAAAAATCGCCGCAGTGTGGCCACCCTCACGACTCAGTCGCCGACAGTCGGCGACGATCGGCGACGCATTTTTCCCGATCCAACATGTTGGATCGTGGATGTCGGCAATCGCAAGCACATCAAAGAGAATCGCCAGTGTGGCCACCCTTGCGACCCGACGCGACGCGATTTAAAAACAAATAACACTTAGTTAGATATGAAAATAAGTTTTAACATATTATTTTCAATCTAAGATAACATTTGCTAAGCTAGGAAAAAAATATGTCATTAGTGTTTACATTTAATTGTCAATGCACAAAAGTGACGTAAGTATTTGTTATGAAAAATACGTCATAGGTGTGATGCAATTTAATATTTGAATTCAATCAAAACTGGAAACATGTTTGATAAATAAATTGAATATGCAATTATTATAATGGTGTTTCCATTAATTAGATATCATTTATTCACAAATTTCAAATCTTAATTACCAAAGAAACCTAACACGAAGACAAAAATCAAAACAGTCGAAATAATGACAAAACTGGGAATAAGTATAAAAAAGAGGGTCAGCTTGCCGGTGTCGCCGACAAAAATATCGCCAGTGTGGCCACCCGGTGTGAATTAGTCGGCGATTGGCTCCGATTGAGTCGGCGACGATCGCCAACTCGAAAATCGGCAGTGTGGCCAGGGCATAAGTTGATTTAAATGAAAATTCACGTTTTTCGAAAATCGAGTTAAGAATCATGATTTATGCGTATACAAATCATTAAACATATAGACCACTTAGAGAACTATGTAAAATATATAAACTATATAATTAGCGAATCATGTTTTGATAAAAATGGACACATTTTAACTTTTTTATATAAATATTTATTTTATTATATTACGTCGATAATCGTCGACATTGGTTAAACACTCGCAATAAGTACACAATCATTTTAGCAATTTACCAATCGAAACAAAATAAAACATTTTTTTTGTTATAATTAATAATGATTCGTTCAATCCAGACTATTGCAGAGAACAAGGTGTGGGTGAAAAGATTGCTCCATCGTGGGCTGTCGGTTTCAATCCATCTTCATGCACCTCCACACCTCCAGTCTCATGCTGTCCTAAATCAATCCGACTAGATGCCCTGCTTTCTCCCTCACTCTCTCCTGAGGACTGCTCATCCGACTGCAGGCAGAACAATATATCATCAGCCATCCTTTGCTCTTTATCCAGTCTCTGTTCCGCTCTTCGAATAGGGGTCTCATCATCGCTCGAATCAACATCTGAACCATTTACTCCGCCATTCATGTTACTTGTCTCGCCCATGAGAGCAAGTGCCTGTTCACGGCTCAAACCGGGGTTTTGGTCTCGCACATGCGCAATGCGTTGGTCGTGGTCGCGTTCGCGTGGATCAGCGATAACGAGAGTGAATAGACGCTTGTCCTGCGTGCTGATCAGAGCGTAATGGTTGTTTCTGCTGATATTGAGCGCGCGTATACTATCATACATCGTATAAAGGGCGAGCAGATTGCCGTCGCTAAAGCGAATAAGCCGGAGCATGCGGTTGTTTGTAACGCATAAAATGTATTTGCCATCGTGTGTAAGGGTGATGTGCTTTAATTTGTCCCCGGTATTTGAGGACAAGCTGCGAACCCAGTCGGAAACAATGAGTGAGTGTTCAGTAATATCAAGGCCGCGATATTTCAACGTCGTTTTGCAATACGCAATGCAGGCTCCTGATTCGCAAGTAACAACATAAGCGTCGTCACCTAGATCAGGAATTGATACTCGCCTATGAGTTCCGTTCATTGGATCGAACATAACTACGTCGCTCGTAGAAGAGTCCGCCACGGGAATCAATATCTCACCAGTATGACTCACTACTAAGTCATCTTCCCAAGCGACATAGTCGAATTCAGATACATATTCAATGCCCTTTATTACATGGTAGACATAAAAGACCCACTGCATTGAATCCCGATCTAATGTCACGATAACTATCCTATGGTCATCAAGTTTCAGCAGTTTTCTTCCACGGTGCTTTAGGCCGATTTCTGTTATTTTGATGTGATTCTCATTTGCATCACCAATCACGACATGATAGAAACGCCCCATTTCATCGTACAGAATGAGTCCACCGTGAACTGAACATTCAATGATGGTTTGCTTATCCGATATCCCGAATTCTCTCAAATCCACCACTTTTTCAACCGGAACCTGTTTTGCTTTGACCGCTTCCTGTGTGGCTTTTTGTGGTTCAACCGACTTTGATGTTTTTCGATGCCTTATCCGTGTTTTATCCGCCGCCATTGAGGACTGAACGCGACCTTGCTCTAGATTCCAAATGTGAAGGCGTTGGTGCATGTCCAGAGCGTAGAGTCTAGTGCGTTTGGGATCGGGTGCAAAACTCGAGAAGCGACCGCGCCTGGACGGATGGCTGAATTGCCGGTCTATCCTTCCCTTGACAACGTTCCAGTCGTGGATTGATCTGAAAGACGGTCGATGTAATTTCAACATTATCCACTGCCTAAAAGAATCACTCATGGCGAGGCAATTAGATACATTTGTTTTCAACATCTGACAATAACTAATTTGACTGTATAACGTAAATGAATGTCCATATCTAAATGATTCTGTTTCAAGATAAATCCTTGATGATTCATATTCACTTAAACAAAGATTATTCTAATTTCAAATATAGTACGCATTGATCCGTTCAGAAACCCCAATGATCTACAATTTCCGATTTTGAGAAATGAAATCAAAATGATATATTAATAAACAGTAGCCGATCTAAAACCCGTGAGTGCTCACCTTACGTGATAACCAGCAGCAAGTGCAAATTCATCATGTGGGAAGACTTTGGTGAGTGGCTTTTCGGCTCGATCGAATTTCGGAATGTATATCCTTGTCACGCCCGCGCGATCTACCGACCAAAACTTCAGAGTGGAGTCGTGAGATGCCGTCATGAAGAGAGTACCTAATGAATAGATATTACAAATGTTGAGAATACTGAAGGGCACCCGAAGAATGACACGGTTTGAAAAAGGTTGCGAAATCACCTTTAAACAGCATTATTATTACACACACAAAATGTTTTTTTTTTAATTACCTTTCAAATATATCATATAACTGTTATCAGACTGTTAAAAGCAACCTTAAACAATTTCAAAATAATTATTTGCACTTCTTCTTACTACTAAAAAAAAAACAATAAACAAAATTGGTGTTCATCACAAATGCTTATTGCCTTTCACGAATAATTGTAAACTTCAAACTTGACATAATGACACCTACCCCCTTTCATCGTGAGAATACGGCTTATTGGCTGACTATGGGCGTCGATGCTTGTGAAAAAATAACCACTTGCTCTCACGGTTCCCATGGTCCTTTTTGCAGGAATCTTGAGCTTGAACCAATCAATACATTCCACATAGGTACAGAATATTGAAAGGAAATTGTGGTTAATGTATTTTAATATAGATTTATATTGGTTACAATGCAATATATTGTGAGCTACTTTCTTTTTTAGATATCTTACTTGAATCTATCGAATTAGCCAATGAATCAATAAAGCATACAAATCAGTACAACATGTTAAAAGGGAAACATTTAATCAGTAAACATTAGTTTTTATTTCAAATATAGATTGCTATGGGTAATAATCCATTATATTGCCAGTTATTCAATATTTGAGATATCTTACTTGGAATAGATCAAGTTTTCCCTCATAAGCAGCAATAAGGAGTTGAAACGACGCGGTGATTTCTATCGTCTTATAACATTTCTTCACCCTGAAAATCAATTTCATGGATGGCGGTCGATCCTTGGAACAAAGCATATCTCCTTCATCACTGGATGTCTCTTCATATTTCGAATAACTGAAAAATCGGGGCGCAAACAGGAGCAAGTGGGAATCAGTACAAGCCACCACAAGGAGCCGGCTCATTTTCTCTTCATATCCTATATACGTTTTCCCATAGACAACGGACACAGGACCAAATCGTGGTCGTCCATCAGGTAGCTTGGCCTCAAACTGCTCAATCGGCTTATACTCATTGAATCCTCCGATTAAAGTGATTGTGCCATTTTGTTGAGCACAGATGATAACAGGTTCATCGTCGTGATAATCCATGTCATAATAGGCCGATAGGGGACTTTCAAACTGATGTCTCAATGTCTCTTTTCCTTCCTTTTCATCGTACATGTACACGCCTCCAGCTTGGTCGAAAATCGCGGGGTGATTCTGGTGGTGGCAAACAGCAAACACATTTTCCATGGATGGCCTTGCTTCAAAGCGAAGAGTGAAGTCACTTTGCAGGTAGATTAGATGTGGCATGCGTGTATCGTATAGTACAAGTATGTCATCATGAGTCTGCAACAAAATGTATTTGGTTGCAAAAACAAAACTTAAATTCATTGTCGATCAAAAAAAGTTGAAACAGGAATATGTTTAAACTCGATATATTTTTTTCAATGTCTTATACACAGAAAACAATGGGATGTATATCGTTTTCTAAAACATTTTTTAGATTGTTATTGATTAAGAATAAAGTTTGTATATTTTTAGTATATCACAATGAACTTAGCTCAATCACTCTTAAAAGAAGACTGTTAGTGTAATAATCATTTAGTACATATCAATAAAGCTTACATTGATGAGCTTCATCTCGCTGATTCTCAACATGAAAATATGGTATTCACGTATCTCCTCACTCAGATGTTCTTCACATTTGATGCACTCGATCACATCTCCATCTTGGTCGAATATGTAGAGCCAAGGCTTGTCCCTCAAGGAAGCAACAACGAACTCACTATAGCCCTGCTTTGCGTTGATATTGGCTTTGCTTGAATAATTCAGGCGATTTCGGTCAACCGAGACGGCTTTGAAGAATGACTCTCCCTTAGGTACGCTTCGAGGCCGCGTGTCAATGATCACTTGACCATCTTGCTCGAGTGAAACGGCAACGAATTTGGAGGAAAACGAAAGGCACATATTGGCATTGTCCGCAGCCCATTGCGCATGAAACACCTGGCTATCGTGATTGTTGATGACAAAGAAGAGTTCACTTCCGGGTGTCTCTAATTGATGATGAGGCGGTACTAACGCACATAATTGCCGCCCTTCGTTGTCACAGTAACGGATCCATTCATCGATACCGCGCAGAATGCCCTTAAAAGGAAGTAGACGGCCGCACATGTCGACGGCAAGGAATGTTGGGTTTTGCAACACCGATATATAGGATAGAAGTAAACACGAATGAATCAATTGTGCTTGTAGACAAATGCCACCGTGGTCGTCGCCTTTGAGTATTGATTCAGCGTTGTTGAGTTTATCCCTGTCTTCTTCAGTCAATGCCTCTCCATCAAACTGCTTCTTGTATATCTTGGTTAAGGTCATACTTTGATCAATATGCTCGCTTGCAGTCAGGAATTCAGATATGAATTCGGATATCTCTTCCCATCGCTTGTTCTTGATCCACGCGCACAAGAATTCCGGATTCATAAGGATGTGTTTTGTAATGAATCCAATGCTTTGCTTATCCAGGCTATCGCACAATGGTGGAAGCTCGCTTAGTTTACGTAGATTGTATCGCGGATTGTCGATATCAATGGTACCATCGATTGACCTGTATATATTGGGCTGTGGAGACACATAACGAATTTCCCTTCCATATTTACTTGTGATTTTCAGTTTCTTCATTTGCCATTCTGTGTATATGAACCGCTTCGGCATGTTTCCCGCCCAGATGCCCGCAAAGTAGTCTCGAAGAGTTAAATAGATACGCTTGTATTCATCTCTTGATTGTCGTCCCGTGAACGAAATACCCATTCCCAGATAACGCTCATTTGCGGTCTCGATAAACTGACGGTGGTACCATGCCATAACCTTAGTCCCATCGGCCTCTCGTTCAACAATGTACTCATTTAAATCACGCCGTACACGAGCCCATAAAATGGAGGGCAGCCGGCGTATGGGGGGAATGTGGAACTGATAAACATCTGTCAATACCTCTTCGTCTAACGATAGAATATCCTCCATTTCAAGCTCAGTCAGTCCACTGGAACTGGTGGACAAATACCCAAGTGATCTAGACACCAGGATTTTACCGTGTTTGGTCTCTAGTCGACGATACAATCTCGTGAGACAATCCTTGACAGTGGAGCATTCGAGGTCAGATGTTTCAAAAGATTTCCATGACTGGATTTCGTCAAATATAAGATAACGAATCAAGAGAAAAAAGAAAGCTAGAAAAAGAAATGACCGAAAATTGTGAAAGATTATACAACAAAATGTGCAACGACAATCTGACGGAAAGTGAACAGGA